>OMOV01100904.1:0-22193 GCA_900312565.1 Beryx splendens | reverse complement strand
AGTACCACCGGGAGAGGTTCAGTGTCCCGAGGCTGAGGGCGCTGAGGGAGCTGGAGCCGCACTGGGACAGGCAGAGCTGCTCCAGCTTCACCCTGCAGACGGCCTCACGGCAGCTGAGCAGCCGCTCCCTGTCGCCCTGGAGGTACAGGTGAGGAATGAGGAGCAGCAGCATGAACACACACCACTGGAGAGTCCTGCCCGGAAACTGCCACTGTCACTTTACTGAGGTTTTACTGAAGCAGTTCAGCTGAAGCAGTTATGCTGTCAAAATCGACTAAAGCAAAAAAGCATCTAGAATTTAAAATGAGAGAACTTGGTTAGACGTGATCTTTTCCATTCCAACATAATGAGAGGACCGACTTCAAACTAGATGCTTTTAATTGGAAAATTCGGAAATTATGTACAAAAAACAGTAAAGCCTGATTTCTCTTGTCAGTTTACTACTGTCCAGTTTCTGGTGCTTATGGAGAGCCGCGACCTCTGTCCTTAATGGATGGGATTTAAATGTAGTCAAGTATACCGCAGTAAAAACGTAGTTTAAAGTAAAATTACTGACTAAAGACTCTCTCCATAACTTCCATCAGATTGATAACACTGATCTTGATGCTGAGGCAGTGTAACCTCGTATGTACTACCTAGGGATTATATTATTATTATTGTTGTTGTTACTATTATTATTATTATTATCATCATTAGTAGTAGTAGTAGGCCTAGTATAGGCTGTGTTCACTCCAGTAACTCGGACATACATTGGTAGTTTTTTCTAATTTGGTAATTGATCCTCACAAAATTCTGCAGGTTGGTCAGAAGCATCATGTTAAAGAGATCTGTGTGTTGATATGTTGAGAATTCAAGAAAATACAGCCATTCGACCTTCTGTTATCTTTTGGTGATAGTAAAACAGACTCCCACAATGCCTTGCAGGGCAATCAGGAAGCTCAATTGTCATGTTCTAGTTAGATTATTAAGATTAATAGCAACCTCAAACGGCAGGTAAACTCTTAGCCTCAACAGAGACTAAGATTTCATTTCTATTTCACAAATGAAGGTGTGTAATCTGAGCTGAGGTTTACTCTGCACTGTACACTAACAACTTCTGTAGCGCTCAGCCTCAGAATATTTCTCTTAGATTCTTCTTTTCTTGAGCATGGTTATTCAGAAACAATGAGTAACACGCACAAGAATGAAGTCTGGTTTCATTCACTTTCACTAGCACTCTTTCTGTTTTGCTTTCCTACCTGCTGCCATGACAAGGTTTAATAAATTACTCATCACTTAGGTCAGTTATCCAGTTCCATAGCTTTATTATTATTTGGAAGAGTGATATGTGAACTCCATATCAAAACCTAATACTTTTGTAGTGACATCATGAACATCAGACCCAAAACACATTAGGATGGCTAAGCAACATACGCTCAATTAGATGTAAATATGGGTCAAAAAGTTACATATTAAGTGAGCATGTGGGAATGTTGCTTAGTGTAGGTACTCTTCTGTTTCATTAAAAAAAAAAAAATTCCTCAACAGGATCATCATCAATCACCAATATTTGTAAAATACATGATTTCCTGGTGTTGAATGATCGTATTAGGTCTATATGATCCTATATGATAAAATCAATGTGTCACTTGAATACATTATAGAAGCTACCTTATTAAGCTCTTATCTTATCTTATCTTGTCTTGCCTTATAGCCCATAATCACAGTTACAGTCTCAAAGAGCTTCACAACGCCTCCATAATGAAACAACAAATGAAAACGACAAATGCATTTCCTCAGTTGTTCCTCAGTTTTGTCTAGTTGCCCACTCAGAGTTGCTTTGCTGACCGTCCTGTGTTTTTCAAGTGTGTGATTCGTCTGCTCGTCTCCTTTAGAATAGACGACGAGGACGGCCGGATCCCGCGCCACATCGCCATGGCCGAGTGTCTTTGCGAGGGCTGCATCGTCAACCAGCGTGAAGACCTGGGCTACAACTCTGTGCCTGTGTGGGCGCAGCTGAGGGTGCTGAGGAAGACCACCTGCCCAGATGACGCACAGAGATTCCTGATCACATCACAGGTGGTTGCAATTCCTGTGGCCTGCACTTGTGTTGTGCCTACAACTACTAAAGGGAAATGACCACAAAAAAAATCAAGTCATAGTCTCAGACAGGCTTTGGTTTTCTTTTTTTTAACCAAATCGATCATATCAGGATAATCCTTTTTGAGGGATGGAGTTTAAAGGTGCAATAAGCAAAGTTTTCTGACCACTAGAGGGCGACAGAAACCACAACACGTTTGTAAAACTCACAGCAAAGCCACTTGCTAACAGCTAAGCTAACCCTCCCTAAAGAGAAGTGTCGCCGGTTACCAGTCCCTCTGACAGATCTTTCTCCTGCTGGAGGTTACATGCCCCACAGTGACCAGTGAATAGGCAGGTAGCAAGTTCACTAGTTTAACAAGTTCACTCCCTCGCTTCATCAGTTCCAGCATTATGAGACTTATGAGGGCCGCTTTTAAACAGCGAGGGAGGAGACGAGCCAATTTTTTTTTTAAAGGAAAGCTACTGACTGGAATTTGACAACAAGCTTTAGAAAAGAGGTGAAAACAGCAGCATGGGTGGATATTGGTTTCACTGGTTTCATATCATTATGTGTCAGTGAAATCTCACCATAACACACATGAGTTCCAGGCTCGGTTGTAAGGGCTGATATCGCTTACTGCAGGTTTCAATGAACTATTTCCATGTGATGTCCTAGGGATTATGTTAAAGGCTTGTTTTGTTTAACAGAATATTAAGTGACTTCTGATGGAAGGTAAAGAAAATATCTCAGGTAGCCGAGGAGCTATATTGTTATATTGTTACTCCCCCATTCAGTATACATCAGTGGTTATTAGACTGATAGGTGGTGTTCTCTATTATGTCCACTGCAAGAAGGAAGCACACTTACTCTTACTTGTGCACACCCTCTTACACATACTTGCCTATGACTTTTGTCATATAAAATCCTCCTAACTCCAATTTTGCTTTTTATGTTTTAACTTAAATTGATGGATTATATCTTCCTATCTTCCTAAATCCTATGACCCTTCAGTCTCTGTATGAAACCCTCTCAAAGCCCATTGGGTAATAGTCAGAAATACACTCTTGGCAAGCTGAAACCAAGGCTGCATTTTTTAGCAATGGTATTTTGATACAAGATCTTCACCCCACAGTGACAACATGCTCGTTCTCTACATTAGTGCCTTCATTTGCATTCACTGATGAATGTGAAATATGACAAAAGCCAGCGTTGATAAATGAACAGAACGTTGCAGATGTTCAGATGATGCTAACGCCACAAACTGAGCAGGGGACGCTCCAACAGTTAAAACAGCGAACACAGTGCTGTTTATAACGGACAAGACACACTAATCTTTAAATCAAGCCTAGACAGGTAAAACCTGTTGGGAGCAATATGTGCATGGGAGTGTTGTGAGTTTCCTCACATAAAGTTGTGTTTGTTTTAAAACTAATTTGGCAAACAGGAAATGTAAGCTTCTACTGGGTGAAATAGGCCCAGCACTGATGTAAGACACCTATGGATGTTAAAATTGTAAAGAGGTGTTTTAACCTTCATTAGATTTTCTCATACTGTTTTATGGTATCATTTTGATCTTTCATGTTTTAGTAAGTAAAGTAAAGGAATAAATTCAGGGGTAGTGATGCCATCAAATGAGCCAGTAAAAAGTCACATGTCAGATTTTGTAATAATGTGTCTCTAGCTAAAAATTCCCTTGGAATTGGAATTTAGTCTTATTTTGTCGTGATGTGTATCTACTCTGTACTGTGAACATAGTCGTCTGTGTGTCTTTCTCCACAGTGCTGAGTGAAGCATGTGGCTGAAACATTTGTCTTTTTTCATTTGCATCGATGCACTGTGGAACTGTTTATTTAAAATCAATAAATTGAGTCGTTTTGACAAGACATCAGTCCTGTTGCATCTTTCGCACCATATCACTTTTTCCAGTTAATTTCTACTTTACTCTGCTGCATCTAAATTCCACTGTTTCTTCTTCTGCCCTAAAAGTATCTGGATCTCAGAAACCGTAAGAGCTACAGCAACCAAACTTGGCAGAGAGGTCCAAAGTCTCAGCCGCTACTCAGGTTACGAAATCCACATCAATTGGCCTCATGGTGGCGCTATAGCAAGCAACTTCACGTTGTGGCCTATAACTTCTGAACCGTATGGGCCACAATCAAAATTCACTTTCCCTGGATTCCTTGGTTCATTCTGCATCCATCTGTATAGGCACCGCCCATTTCCACCTAACAAGATTTTCTGCCATTTAGAATTTTGTTCAAAACAGTTTTTTCGCTACTCCTATAAATTTTGTCCAATCTTCACCAAACCACCACACACAGCATGTCTGGACTGTCCTGCACAAAAGTTATTGAGCAGTTTTTTGATAGTCCACACACCGTTTTCATATAATTGACTTCCAAAGTTTGGTCAACTGCGTGGGTGGGGCCTATTTCACAAAAATCGCCATAACTCAGGACTATGGTAACCAAACTTGGTACACGTGTGCAGGTATGTACTCAGAGCTAATATAAACAAATGGGTGTCATTTCACCTATAGCGGGCGCTATAGCAACATTTCAAATTTTAAAAGGCCATAACTCGGTGACTGTAGATCATAGGAACAAAATTCCTTGATTGCTGGATTCCTTGGGCCAAGTTGCATCTATCCATATAGGCCACTCCCATTTCAGCCCACAAGGGGTTCCGCCATGTTGAATTTTGTCCAAAACTGTTTTTTCACTTCTTCTCCTACATATTTTGTCCAGTCTTCACCAAACCACCACACACAGCATGTCTGGACTGTCCTGCACAACACTTGTCAACAGATTTTTCATATTCCATACTGCTTTGCCACAATTGGCTTTCAAACTTTCTAGGCAGGGCCTAATATACAAAAATTGCAATAACTCAAGAACGCTTTGGTCTACCTCAACCAAATGTGGCACACCTGTGTACGGTTCAGCTCTGAGGTAGCATGAGAGATTTGGTGGTATTGTAACCATAGTGACCATAGTTAAAATACTCTAAGGCTCTAAATAGCCAATAGCTTGCACAGTGTCATTACTTGGCTCAATTTTTTGTGCTCCCTCCATTGCCCTCCAGTGGACTCAGCAGTAATGAATAGGTCTACCATGCAAAAGATTGCGGGTTCAAATCTCGTGGCTAACACTAGTTCTTCTCAGCAGCAAACTTGTGATTTGGAAAGTCTTTCTACCTTCTGTAATGCTTTGTCTATCTGGCTGTCTCATCAAATTGTGCTTGGACCCCTCAATCGCTGCATCAGGTCGGACACAAAGTTTTTTTTTAAATGCATTATATCCTGGTACAATATTGAACAGCCTTTTGTAGTTAATCATTTGTTGATGTTCTTGAAAGGCCATAATAGCCGGATTGAGTGTAATGGACTGCTCTAATGAAGTTCAGCTACTGCACTGCAAAAACTGACAAACTGTCACTGTTATTTTATATTATATCCAGACTTATCAGTCATATTGGCATGTATCAAGTGAAATTTATTGAAACCAGCAAGATTATCTGCCAGTGCAGAGAGATAATTTGACTAAAAATATCATTAAATAGGCTTGATAGGTCTGGAAACAAGTTAAAATCACTGGAAAGCTTGTCATTTTTTGTACATCTAATATAATGTTTTGCCTAGGATGCAAAATAAGTATAATTTTCTTGCATATTGTAGCATGGTAATAGGTAATTTTCTCAGACATGTTTCTGATTTGATTGCCAGTCACACAAATACACACAAAAAAAAACACGTTGTGAGGTTTTTCTTCAGGTTGGTTTATTCAAGTGCTTGTTAAAAAAAAAAAACGTCCGCTTGGTGTCTCTGCACAGCAAGGGGAGGAAACATTCTGGCTTGAGGCTGAAAAATCCCCCACTGGCTTTTCAGCAGACACACAGCAGGTTGTGGCATGTTCGCTTCACTGCACAAGTTTTTATTCTCATATCAGACATTTCATCTGTAATGTGAGTGGAATAAACCTGCCATGGAATTACCTTTGTTGCAGCAAAGTTTTAGTACACTGCAAAAAACATCCATCTTCACTGAATATGATTGTCACTCTGCAACATTGTATAGACACACATTAGACATTTCAGGAAGCATTTACATCAGTCAGTAGTATTATCATAAATATATTATTTGTACAAAGCTTTAGAATATAAACTATTCACATCTTACGATGCACCATAAATATGAACAAATGTCAAATTAACAGAGTTGACAGGCATGATATCAAAACATTGTGTGGAGTGGTGGAAGATGTGTGTGTGTGTGTGTGTGGGGGGAGGGGGGGGGTGGATAACAAGCTATGGTGCTTTTCGATCTTTTTTTCCTAAATCACTGATTGTTAGGAATAGTTAATGCTAATAAATCCATAAATACAGTCTGTTTGCTCATTTAAAAGTGAGAGTACTTTTCAAATTGTGATTATTCTTAGCAGTCAGTATTTGGCTAAAATCATCAAATTTGAATGCAGCCTAATCAACTTAAAAAACACAGTTTTCCCCTAATATTAATATTGACACCTTAGCTTGTGATCAGTCAAATAGTGCAGAAAAATGGCAAAAGGTAGAATGCAGTTTCTATGAGGAAATACTGCAGTGGCAGTTACTGCATTTTGCCTTTGTTTGCTGCTGCAGTTAGAGCTAAGACCAAGTCAAAATGTTATACACAACACAGAAAACCTCTGTCAATATTAATCACTTCTTCTTGTGTCCTTTACAAGAGAGACATTTCTTTGTTGTTCCATCGCTGGTGGACAAATACTCATTTCAAAAAACACAGTGAGAAATTCTTGACAGAGCACAATAAGGATTATAATGGGGTGAGAATCCCAGTGTTTCCCAGAGGTGCTAAAACTCATTACTCTATCCCATTTGGGTGTGGCACTAAAATTTCGACAGACTTCAGACTTCAGACTTCCATGATCGTGTTTTAACAGCAACCTGGATAAATCTGTCACGTTTTAGTTCCCTCCTCTGTCTAACAGCTTCATTTGACCTTTTGTTGCGTTAATACTTCTCTTCTTTTTTCACCTCGACAATTAAGGCTGCTGGTTACCTTGCCTGTTGCCAACACAAATAAATACACACCTCACTAAACCCTAAATTAAATTGTTAAACATTATTTGATCAGGTTTGCATTAAGAGCATGGTCAGGCTTGGCTATAATGTCATACGAGGAACTGAAGGCAAACCGGTAGGTGTTGAACAGTAATGGTGGGCTCAGATTACAGGAGTTTATCACACACACATGGAGAAATTTAATTTTGATTTTCTTCTCTCTAATCGCAAAGCTCACACTCCAAGTTTAAAAAATAATGGTGCATCACACACCACAAGATATTATAATTGTCTTGCGTGAGGGAGCTACTTTACACAACACGTCACGTGATCATGGGGAGACATGATGGTTACAGACTTGAAGGCTGAACAACTGGCTTTGGAGTGTGCTGTAGCTTGCTGTACCAAACAACAGCCTCCCAATAATGGATGAGGAAATGGTTGGGGAGACGTGGGAAACGCACATTGTCTGTTCGTCAGAGAGAACTGGAGGCGAGTATTTGGTACACTATAGTCTCAAGGGCTAAAGGTTCGCTGTTGCTGTAGGTGCTACTGTCTACTTTAACTTGCAAATATCAGACAGGATATAAACTGTCACTCCGGCTGGGACTTTAAAGTTGTATTGTGCACCGTCCAGATTTTAACTTGCAAATATCAGACAGGATATAAATTATCGGGGCGGCCTCGATGCAACTGCGAACAGTTTGGGAGGGTTAAGATGTTATTTATTAACAGCCTACATTACCAAATATTCTGTGCCGAACATCAGTACAGACCAAGGCCCAAAAAACAAAACAAAAAAAAAACAACCTGAATTTGGGAACAGCACGAAGACAGAGAGACAGAGAGAGGATTATATCCTGAGAGAAACCAGTTTCTTGAGCCCTTCTCTAGCTGTCATTCTGTTTTTTGGTTCCTTCATTTCAAGCTTGTCCTCTATCAACAGAAAGGCTCCGGTCTTTTAAAGTCTTTCCAAACCCACACCCGATCAGTGTTTTCATTAGTAGTGGTAGCTATTATATGGGAGTAAGCACAGCGATTGTAAAGCAGAGGGTAGACATGAAACAGATTCCAGCTTGGGGGGTTGGTGGGTGAGATGCCCAGGTGTCTCATACACAACCCCAAATACACATCCTCAATGTAGACCGGTTTAACATGTCTGGACGCGTCTACAAGCTTTTTAGGGAGGTCTAAAGACAAAACGTAGCCCAGTCCCAACGCATAACGTGGGAATTGTGACTCAGGGAAAACCGATACAGGGAGGTACCACTTAGACGTTGGGTCCCTCAGAACTTGAGCTCCCGTTGCCACAAGCCCAGTCATGTAGTTGTCCTTTGGCGCGTTTAGCAGCATATTGACCAGGTTATTCACATTCAGGAACATGTCTGAATCAATCTTCATGGCATAGGAGGCACTGGAGCAGTGAGAGCCCAGCCACTCCAACATCACCATGGTCTTGATGGTCAGGTTCTTGTAGCAGTCCAGGAAGTCACTCTGGATCAGGTCCTGGTGCTCTCTGCTCTCCTGCAGCAGCTGCTGTTGGATTTGCTCAGCTCCTTCTCCAGGGTGCAGTCCCAACAGGAAGAACAGCCTCACCACTTTGCCCAGTACCGTGCTTTCACTGCCCCAGGTGCTGCGGATGATGTCGCGATGCGCCCGGTTGTGGGGCGCCACTGGAACCATCAGAACCACGAAAGGCTTCTGTTGCTCGCATTTGTTTGGCTCATTTATAATGAAGTGGTACTCATAGGGGTATTCCACAAAGTACTGGTCATATCTGCCTGGCTTCTTGGCTAGTGGAGCCAAAATCTGTACAGTACCATCTTTCCACAACTTAGGAATCCAGGTGACAGGGAGGTGACTCAGACCAACCTCAATTATGATGACAAATGTTGTGAGAATCAAGAACAGAAACAGAGTTAACAGTTGACAGAAAAACGTCCTCCGAGACTGTCTTTGGTTTGCCATGTGCTGGATGTCCTCACTCCTGCAGGATAATACAATTGGGAAAAGACAAAAAGTCACTATCAGTGATCAAGGAAATATTGGAGCACAATTTGTGATACAAATAATGTTAAGCATTGTTTATGCTAAGCAACAAGTACCATATATTTTTTGCAATACAGGCAAGTAATTAGAAAAAATGAATCTTAAACATGTCAGACGTGCCCATTCCTGTAAAGTTCCATAAGTATTATCTCTATGTTCTTAGCCTCTGCCAATGATTAAGGTTAGCCACGAGAATTTTATTGTGCTCTATTCAGACCTGTAGTCAAATCCATCTTAGCTGATTTCAAATCAAATTCCAAGACCAGGTTTGAGTCAAGACCAGGTCCAAAGGGGGTCTAAATCAACTCAAGACCGAGACCACAGCAAATCAAGTCCTATTCAAATCCAAGACTAAAATAAGCAATAAACAGTTTACATTTCTTTTCAAGTGCAAAATTAGGCCTAATTATTTAAAAAAACAAACAGATTTTGACTATTCAGTGCATAGGGTTTTTACTATCAATTTGAGGACCATTGCAAACTATATACAGGTGTAATCCCTTAAATTGTTGGAGAAAATGAGCAAAGGTGGACCAGGTGAAGAAAAACATATCTTTGAAAAATTGTACATAAACAGGTAAAAATCATCCAATGGTGGCCAAAACCAAAACAAGTCCGGCAGCTCTGTGACTATGTTTAACATTTCCATATATTAATGCGGTGGCCATCATTAGTTCTGAAATTGGTTCATGTGCTGAAACCACTGTTCAGAACATTAATATGCAACTCTTTAACCATGTCAGACAACCAGTGCTTTCTGCGTTACATAGAAAAAGTAATTCATTCATAGTTGTTACCCGGGGATGGGCCTGTGTAGGAGCCAGAGTTACCAAGTGTCTCATAATTACTCCTAAGGATCGCATTAAATGTGTGACTGTGTCCAAATTTACTCACTGCTCACACACAGACCACACTGAGTGGAGTGCACATCTCCAAAAACAAGATCATCCAGTAAGTTGAAGTTCAATGCGCTTTATATTAAAAAAGAAAAAAACAATGTGTTTTGCATTGAAAAGGAAAACAGAAGAAAAGACAAAAGAACAAAGTGCAAGTACAAGAGAAGAATTAAGCAGAGGAGAGCGAGGGTGAGCTGAAACGCTTCTTGTGAGAGCAAAAAATAATTTATTTGTATTAAAATTATGCTAACAAAGTACACTACATAGCCTGCTGTAGACAAACAGCATGTTGAGCCCACTCTCACTGAGAAAAAATCATGTGTGGATCCAGTCGGCAACAACATCAACAATCATGTGATCAGCATCAATAATCGCTTGGGTGTTGATATGGTAACTCTTATGATCGATGTGTGCATCCTCACCCAAGTGTGGGGCAATGATTTTGATAGCTTATGGGTGCAGTCAGACCAACAGCTCCCGGAAACTGGCGAGCTGCATGAAAGCGGCTTGTTTCTGAAAATTTTTAGTGTTGAGTGAAATGAAAATCACTAAATCTCTGTATGATATGTGGTGCCGTAAGCTTCCACAGGGTTTGACAGATTGCTTTACTGATGGTAGGCAGTTTTGGTCTTTGTTGACTTTCACCTCTGCTGAGAGAGCATAAGACCTTTCCATAGATGGGGAGATGGCATCACGCACGTAATAAATACAATCCCTGTCTAAACGGTGTCTTTTGATTAAATTTACATTTTCAGGTGTTTGCAAAACATCCCTCCTCTCCCTAAGGCCCGTTACATACTCTACGTAAGCAATGCTCACAACAATGCAAGGGATTTCTTGTTTAGCTTTGTAACCTGATGCTAATGTCCTGCTGCGTTTCAGGTAGGGACGCTGAATGGAAGTTACTGCTGAACGAACAACGTCCAATGAAGAAGTAATTTCCGGTGTAAAACAAATTAAAATGGTGCTGACCCATTCAGAGAGACACTTGCTGATCTGATGCACATACCATCTTCTTTTTAACTTTTTCTTTTGGCGGCGATAGTAGTAGTAGAAGTATAAAAGTACGCATTCCTCTACAGTAGCCATTTAAAAAACCCTGCCCATATGTCAAGGCTGCAGTTAAAGGCATACTGAGTAGGATTTTGCAGGTTGTGGCTTGTAAACACAACTGTCAAAATTGCCCCCTCCTCCCTGCGGTTGCTAGAAAGGTAAAAACCAGTAAAAAAGTACAGCGAGGCGAGCGTGGCTTTTAGATGTAAAAGCTTCAGCAGTGGTTTTGGTTGCAGGCAGACACACCTATACTGCCAAATGGGTTAGGGTTAGAAATAAGAAAACCCAGGCAGAAGGCAGGCTCCCTGCAGACACACACTGTCACAGACTATCAATAGGCCATAAATTATTGAGTAGGATCATCTGTGGATGAGTTGATGCTATTTTAATGGGAAAATCCTGCTCAGTATGCCTTTAATATAATAGCCTACTTCTATGCTCCAGGCTAGTGGCTTTGCTCTCCCTTGTGGATAAATGCAGTATTACCTCGGACAGAGCGTTAGGGCTTTAGGAAGCTGATGTGTAATGTAAGCTGACAGTTTGCCCAGGTCAAGAACTTGCGGTAACGTATGCGTGCCTTGTGTGGAGTATGTAACGGGCCTACGTGTGCGTGCTTGAGGTCGTCTCAGTAGGACACTGCTTGAGCTCTCCTAAATACATCTTGAGCTGTGAGTACTTTCATATCATGGGAATGTTGGCAGTGTGCACTTCTATGCCAAAAGGTGGGACCAAATTAGCGAACTCTTAGAGTTTTCGGGCAATTGGGACCAATTCCTGAGACGCTTGATAACTCTGGGCCCAGGTTTACTGTATCTTCCCACCTTGTCTCACCCAAGACCTCTGTGTGTTCATGGGAGCGGGTACTGAAGGAAACGCCCATCAGTGCTGTGCTGTAGACAACAAAAAGATGGCAGTTGTACGGCAGTTGTGAGATTGCTGTCCTTCATTGGCCTATAGGTAGCTGCCACTGGTCGAGGATTTCCTGATGAATCTTGACCCAAAATGGCTGACACCTTTTTGAAACACAAAAGAGAAAACAACTTATTCCTGTATTTCATGTGAATCAGATGGCATAAATTTCCTCGCGTTTCAACAGCTCTCCCTGAAGAATTGCATGCACTCTGTTGTAAGAGCAGGGCGAATGGATGACTGACTCTGCCTAACAGAATGCTTTGTTTCTGTTGCATTTCATTTGTGATTCTTTAGGCTCTAGTCTGATCATGTCTAGGCCTGCCTGCAGATTTGTCTTTCCTTATAAGTTAACATGCTGGCCACAGGGGCGTCCTGGTGGCCCAGTTGGCTAAGGTTCATGACGTGTAAATGTGACGTCCTGGGTTTGAATTAGGCCTGGGACCTTTGTCACATGTCATCTCTCTCCCTCTTCCTCTCCCTCTCCCTCTCTTAATATATATAATATATAATTTCTGGTAAGGGAAAGAGTAAAGAGTTAAGTCGAGCCAACCTCTTGCAGAAATAAAACCTCGCATTAGGCATGTCTCAGTGGAGATAAAAGTCATCTTTAAATGGTTAACGGAAAAATAAATGTTTAACTGTTCATTACCCACATTTCAAGTCCTTGTTATGTTTGGCAGCATTTCAGCTTTTGCCGTAATAAAAAAAGACTGATAAACTTATCAGCTTGAAAGCGTTGATAAATAAACTTGATTTATTCATATGAATAGGCTTCAGTGAACAGTTGTTTTAAGCAGCCTGAAACGATCTAGCTTAGACAATATATAGCAATCTAAGAGTCCTCTGACATTTTGAAATAAAACCTGAAAAGTGTGGAAAGCCAACTGGACAGTTGTTGTTTTTTTAGCAGTGAATGGGAGCTTTCAAGAATAGTTTTGGTGTTCTCAGCTTTTGAGGTTCTCATGGGAAAACATGTTCTTGTCACTGCTTGTTGGAGCCGTTCCCTGGGCTTAAACATCCCAACCGCACGTCCACACATGCACAGACCCACTACCTCTACAAGATCTGTAGGAAACATACCATCATTTGGTGGACTTCAAATACAGGAGCCTAGTCTTTTCATTTTTATGTCTGTGCCACTTGCCGAAGACAAAGTGCCTACTTTGCTGTTGATTTTTGCATCACAATAGTGTCAGAGTTTAACTGTAAATGCTTTATCCAACAGTTTTGGGCTGTCAACAAACCATCTGGCACACATAACACCCAAATACAGATAACAGGGATTAGTTTTCAAATAGGGTCAGATTATTTCTGTCAAAATACACTTTCAAAATACATATGCAATCTCTAAAGAAATTCCTGATTTTTTTTTTACAAATTCCTACATACCTGCTGTTACATTCCTTGTTGTCTTATGAGCATGATTCTCACAGGTCGACTGCTAGTGCATGAGCTGTCAGCAGGACTTCATCTCGGGGAGTTAATGTTTAAACCATTTCACATGCCCAGTCAAATTTTTTTTTTAAAGCTATGGTTTTATTTGTAAATGCAGGCGGTGGACACAATCAGCAGGGTTATCAAAGAGAATTAAACAAATTTTAACCAAATTAGAAACTGTCCGTGGATGCTGCCAAGATATTTATGCATGCTATGAATTTTTTTCTCACATATCTTATTGTAACTGACTGTAACTGACTTAATTTTTAAAGCACATGCACCTTGCACTGGCTATTGGTTAAATTTTGTGCACTTCAACCTATTATGTGTTACTGTGGGCTTGTATTTGGGACTGTAGATGAAAATTAGCTCTAGCTAAATGGTCCCTTACAAATAATTAAATCAACAAATAAGGTAACCTTGTGACTGTATGCAGCTGCTGCAACTAGTCACCTTCCCTCATTTGCATAACAACTCTTCCTGTTCCTCTAACACGTAAAAGGATATAAAAGGATGGGTCATATTTCAGGAAAAGCGGATAGTGATCATGTATTTCCATTAGTACACATTGGCTAATCACTAAAACCAAGCACCCAGGAAAATAATGTGTACACTTGTCAGTGTAAATGTGTGGCATCCTTATAGGTGAGAGGCCACGCCTTGTTATTTACAGGATTCTGACAGATTTTCCATTTAAAAAGAGTTTCCCAGACTTTCAGATGTAGTTTTTGACTTTTGAACGCATATTGCATTTCTACAGTCTTTTGACATGGGAACTTCTAAAAGTCATTTTCCAATTTCCATTGTATGCTTCTTGATGAAGTGCACCTTACATCTTGAGCGCAGCAAGGCACTAATTTTTAAGAAGATTTTTTCCCATTCAGCACTATGGTACGTACCTGAGGGTCAAAGTGGACAGCATCATCTAAGCCAACGATACATTCCGTTTTAATCACAAAAAGAAGAGCATGTTTTGTCTCGCTAATAGACTAGTTAAAGTACAAGTTTGGAAACATTTTTTCCATGCTTTTAATCACAGTTTTCCATACACTTTGAGATCTGCAAAGTATGAAAACCATTTTCCATACTTTCCAAGAACGCTGTATTTAAGAGGACAGTCGTTAAAAAAAATACTGTTGGGAAAAGATAGGGACACAATTCCTGTTGAATTCCTGTTGAACCTCAAGCACTTGAATCAATACACAAGGTGACCCAAGTGTAATAACACCAAGATTATTTGTAATATCCAATACAGAGATTACTCCCTTTACACCTGGAATACAGACATATTGAAATTTGACCTGCAGCTGCAACAATACAGCCTGCACTGATCTTGACTTACTCGAACATATTATCTTGTCTTATAGCCAAAGCCAGTGTACCTTGTAGAGTTACTAACATGGGTGGTGTGGGCAGACACACCCATTTCTTCAGAGCTTCACATCACAGTGCTGCCAATCAACCATTTAAGCAGGTGTGTGGGTATAGATAGATATACTGCACACCTCCCAGGTAGAAGCACGACCAGAATGCTCCCTCTTTTTTGCCCTTGGTGCTGTGCTGTGACGTTCATCACTGAGAGGTCCAGTATGTTTTTCTGTGTAGCCCTTGCTGCTTCCTGCATCCGTTCATTGTTTCTTTTAGTGATTTTAAAGTGCCGTTTCAGCAATTCCAGGACTGCTGCACTTGGCCTTCCACCGTAATGCCTCCACAACAGCTTTCTGGGAGATCCCATGCTTGGTAGGAGATACGGCAACTGTGGGAGTGTTTGTGTCCGCTGAGGTAACATTAGTTTTATCCCACTTCTCAGTGTGCAGTGTGCAAATGTGCTCAGCAGAGAGCAACTAGCAAATGGTGTTTTGTAGGACGTCTGCTGCTGCTTTGCTTTGTTTGCCCGGCTTTACTTTGGTTTGTTTGTTTGTTAGCATCGATTCTTTTGCTCTGCCCTTTTTTTTAATTAATTGTCTTAACAAATACTCAAGTTTAAAGCGTGGTGATCACTAATATTCCAGAGTGATCCCACGGCTCTGATTTATACCTGTACCAGCTGTAATTGTTGGCTCCTGTGGTTGAGGCTGAACTCGCTCTGAGGTGGTGCTCAGTAATGTGGCTCTTGCCTATTGCATGCTTTCCTGTAGTGTTATAAAAAAATATAAAATTATTTATCACTTTACTTTTGCAGTGTGTGGTGTTAGTTTGTGTGTGTGTGTGTGTGTTTTATTTCACCATTTTGACTTTGTGGCTAATCAGACATGAAAGTAATTTCCATTGTATTTAATTTTGTTTTTGTGTAAACTCAATCTGTATGTGGAAACTCTGTTTATTGCAAGTAGTAGTTATTTCTATGGGTGAAGTCCTGAGGTGCCGTAGTCAGTTTGGCCTATAAATACGACCTAGTTGAGCAACACACCAGCAGTAAGGCGTCTAGTGAGGATGACATTGATCTTCTTCTTCTGGCACAACTCCTATTTCACTCAAATTACGTTAGGCTGGTTTTAAATGTCCTGCACAAATACACAGTACTTTTTTGTTAATTCGAACAAAAAACATGACTTAAACATCAGCATGCCAGCTTTATAAGCATGCCAGCATCGGGCTTTCGGGGCTTTAGCCGGGAATGTTTTTTGCACCTGTTTTTGGCACTGAAACAACTGGTTTGGTTCGTTTTACACGTTTACCAACGTTTGCCGGCTGGACGGTGTTGAGATCGTTGGGCCAATCATAGTGCATCAAAACGGAAAACTCCCAACCGGGAAGCAGGGCTATGTTAAACATGTCAAATGACAGACAGACAGTTCAATCTGACCAAAATGTCGGGAAAGAAGACACTATTATTTTCAGCCCAATGTGAGTGATAAAACAATGTGTTCATGTGAATTTAACTTGAAGACAGACAGGCATGTGACTCTCATTTTCACATGATCCATCTGAATTTACTAATTTAGTATAAAGTTTGGTGGGCTGATTGACTGTAGGCTAAGGTTAGATGCAGTGGTGGATCACATATTGTCTTTGAGTGAATCTGAATAGTAATTTAAAAACTCTCCTATACACAGCCATCACTTCTGGATAGGCCTACTTGCACTGCTCTATTAAACAGAGCCAAATGGTGGCAGCCAATCAGAATTCATTCAGCACATAGATAATATTTTGAAAGCTGATATTCTGTCATGTCATGTTTCCACTTGCAGGAGGAAGTTGAGCCAGTTTTGAAGGAAGTGGCAGAAAATAGTGATACTCAGGTATGATCCGCTTCAAATGGGAAAATGCTAGTAAAATATGAAACAAGTGAATTGTATTTTATCATATCCATATCATAGTAAGGACAACAAGAGATTGAGGAAGTCAGAGTCAGGGAGACCGCAGAGAGCAGCCACACCAACCAAACCCCATCAGGACGCTGCACCCATGGCTTCACCACAGCCTCTTTCTGTTTATTTTATTTTCAGCTGTTAGTGCTCAGTGTGATGGGACCTTCCATCAAATTATAATAATTATGTAAAACAATTCCATTCCATTATAATACAGAGACATGTATAAGACCTTTAATGTTATCAATTTTAGATTCAAGTTAACTGTATAGCGATGTGTAACTTGTAACGCATAGAGTGCCCCAAATGCTACCCAATTTGTGTAGGGTAAAATACATGCAATGTTCATCCCTGTTCCAGCCCCACATTAGCCTACTTGGACTCAGCCCCAAATGTATTCAAACCATGGTGACGCCCCTGAAGTATATCAGTTTGAATAGAGTCACGTACCAGTTCCAGGATAGCAGTTTGTGCTTTTATTGTGAAAATGGGCTATTAAAATGAATAAAATAAACAGAAAAATAAAACAGATATTATGATAACTATACTATTTCAGGCTAAACACGAGGGAGAACTGACTGGCTAATCACCATCATTACTCATTGAGAATTAATTCTTTCATTCAGTCAAGTGTATGAGCCCTGTTCTTTCAACGCCACATGAATAATATGGAATGGATTTAACTGGAGCAAACGTACAGATGAAGCGAGAAGCAAACTGGACTCAGAAGTGACTCTGTTAAGACCGACTGCTGAGGAAATCTGAGCTGCTTCAGTTTCAGATGGGATTCATTTATTTAGTGGGCTCACATCATGTACAGATTCATCCAGTCATAATAGGCTACTACAATACTACTACTTCAGCAACAGCTACTACTACTATACTACTCTTCAGCTAACTATTACTGCTCCTAATGATGATAATAATAATAGTAATTTATGTAGCACTTTTCAAAACACGTGTTTTTCAGTGTGTAACTTGAAAGTATTCCAATAAGTTACTTTTAATAAAGACTTAAAGTAACTAGGTAGTGTTTTACAGCAAGTTACAAAGTAAAGTAACTAGTTAGTTTCAAAAGTAACTTTCCCCAATGTTCATCTCTTGTGCTCGCATTACAGGAGCGCAAAGGAGTAAAGAAAAACAAAAACGATCAAATGAACAGTAAAACAAAAGAACAATGTGAGCAAAGCAAAAATGTAAACTTAAAGCCAGAAACAAAAGGGAGGTCAGGGACTATTAATAAAATATCCTTTACATTAAAGCAGGTCTAGATAAGTGAGTCTTAACAAGTAATTGAAAAGGTGACGCCTCAGCTCCTCGGGCAGGTCATCAGAGTCTAAGGGCGGAGAGCTCCTCTAGTTTTCAGTCTAAACTTGGGAACAGACAACAGGAACTTGGTCAGTGACCTGAGGCTGCGATCCTGCTCTTACTGGGTTAACAGACCTGACTGTTACAGTTCAGAGCCAAAGCATCTGCACCTTTCTCAGGCTGCTGGCAGAGGACACAGCCAGGTGCCAAGCTCACTGGACTAACAGCATGCCAGGCAGGATAGACACAGTACAGTGCATCTAGTTTGGCTTCACTGTCTGTATGTTGGTGTTTGGATATGAGTCTTTTCTGCCTCACCTCTCATTGTTGATGAGGGTGGTGTCCCTCCTGTGCAACGGTTCCTGGTCACAAAATGCAGGATTTTCCAGTTCTGCTCTCTTCCTTGATCCTACACTTAATAACAAAATCTTACTATATCTTTTTTTTCTTAAACACTAATTAACACATCTATTGATCTTTTGCCTTGTCCCTGTGGGAGAATTCCTATTGCACAAGTATGATTTAGTTAACCATCTTTTGTCAGAGGCTTTGCTTGGTGTTTGTTGTTTCTGTGACTGAAATTCTGCAATTGTTTTGTTTAATGGAGAGAGAGAGTTGCAACAACCTTCTCTGATGGGCAATTTAAATTTTAAGGTTGCTTCTCTGCTCTTGTCTCGAGAGAAAACTTGTATTATTTATTACCTATTAACCAACTATGAAATTTGAACTCCCAAATGATTAAGTTAATAAAATAGCATAAATACTAAGAGCAGCAGAAGACACTCCACAGCCACTGGTTCTCTTCCATGTTTTGCTTTTCTCACTACAAAAAGAAAATGTTAGCGAAACCCAAAAAAGAACAAATATAATACATTTTAGATCTACGTACACTTAAGTATTTATGCCACGTTTTAATTTGCTTCCAGGCGAGCCATGAAAGGTTTGAACTGTAATAAAAAATACACATGCATGTACCACACACACAGGAACACGCCGATGATGCTTTACCCCTGAGTTCATATTTGAGCAGAAGAAATGTTACCCAGCTCAGCTGTGAAGCATGCATTGTGCTGCAGGGCCAGAGGGGAGTGACAGCACCTTCTCACACGGACCTCAGTTACTCTTTTCTTTAGGAAACACGATACATCACTTGCCACACCCGTAGTAACCTATCCTTTCACATACAGTGCACGTAAGTATATCCTTACCAGTAGCATCAGTGCTGCACCAGTTTTACCCGCATGCTGTGTGCTGCTTCATTATTATCATATCTAACAAGTTCCAACGTGTCGGTGTGCTGTACTCTGCAAGTCCAGTCCGTCACTTTAGTGTCACTTCAGTTTTCAGGGCAGAGGTAAAGCGAGATTACATAGCTATTTTAAAAATAAATGGCCAGGTGAGGTGTCTCCTGCACAACTTGAATATTTCACACCCATTCAAATGCCACCAGGAAAATACGAAAAATAAGTTTCTTACCCAATGAGTTTACACTCCCGCCAACTGTCTCCCATTGGAGTGTGTATCCTCAGCCAGCGTTGTGACAGAAAGCGTAACCACTCTCTCTGAACCACAACTCATACTGTGGTAATAAAAATAAAGGGATCGTCATCAACAACCACAAAAAAAAGAAAGAAGAAGAAGCAGAAGCAGGTCGTGTAACACATCCAGACAGTTTACAGAGCGACTGAGTCCAAAGTGAAGTGGTTCCCATCAGAGCCAGGGGAGGTGTGACACCTGAGGGAGAGGAAGGGCCATAAACTTCCGTTGAGACAAGCAGAGCTCCTATTGCCCTCCAGTGCCATCAACACCGCACTGCATTTCCTTCTGCAAATGACAGGCCTGCAGATCAGGGGAGGGATTCTCAGAGGCTTCGTGGGGAAAAAAAACCAAAAATCTTCTGAAGTGCTATTTTTCCCCCATGTTATTTTGCCTCCTAAGAAAAACTCCAAATAAATGGGAATCTCATTCATTTTCCAAATAAATATTCTTGAAATAAAGTTCTCAAATTTGTAACATTAAGGTACATTTGCACTTGTTTTAAAAATGCTGCAGTGAAAAGGTAAGCCTCTAAATCCATTCATTTAACCACATCAGTTTAAATAATTGAGAAGGTATTTCAAAGTATTCACAGTTTATGTATCTTACATTTTAGCTTAAACTTAAGCTTGTCACTATTTTTATGTGGTTTGTCTCAAAATAAACTATCAAAGTAATAAGTACCCCAAGACGAGTTTGTAAAGAGAGGAGACTAATCTGAAGAGAATATTGGGGAATTGGGTTTAAGAGCCTTCTTGAGAACTTCCTAAAATTGTGTCTTTTGTGAATCCGACCCCTGAAAAGTCTTAAACAGTTTGGGACAAATTACTGGGCCTTCACATAGAAAATCTGCTCTGATTTGACTTGATTGTGCCAATCCCTTTGCTGCTAGCTGGGCATGAAATTACACTAAAGCTGATGCCCCAGGGATTCTTTGGAGGCTCTGGAGGTTCAAACTGTTTAATACTGCAGAGCATATGACTTAAGAGTGCGGTTCCTTACATAATAATGGTTAAAAAGAAGGCAATAATCAACTATTTCTAGTTTAGAAACAGAGTGATGGGAATCCAGGACGGTGTTATTTTCATGAATCTGGTACATTGGACTTATTCTTTAATGATTCTTTAAACTTTAACCAGAAGACAGACAGATAGGACAGGATCTTGTCCTCTCTGATAACTAGAGGCTTCTCTCAAATTCAAATTTTATTTGTCACGTACACATCATACACAGTACAATGTGCAGTGAAATGCCTTAGGTACCTGTTCCAGCTCAGATAGTCAGTAAACAAAATTTAAAAGAGCAATTAAAATTAAAGACATACACACTAAATCTAAGTTGTAAGTTACAGTTAAATAATAAAGTAAACATGTGGACTATATACATATGTACTATACACATAATTGTGCAAATAATCTCTAATCAACAACGACGTTTTAACGGAAGATAAAAGATGCCTATCTTTTTCTATGACCTTGTGGACTTGTATGAAGGACTTACAGCACACTGGTCTTGTTAGACACTGCAGCTTAAACACATACTGAAGGTTTCCTCCTGCCTTGAAATTGCAAGTTGATCTAACTATTCACTGCTATTTTAGCCAAAGTTCATTAGTTATTCTGATGTAATAAAACTCACTGAGTGAACTTCAGACAGTAAATTCAATCAGCAAAATGTCTACGTGTTTATCAGTCAGACTGATGAACTGTATTCCAGTGTTTATTCTTTCACTAGAGATTAATGTCAGCTCTTCACCTGTCACACAATTACGATAGTATTTTGTGAATTTACACAGCTTGGTTTTCAGTAATGTGAGCACAAGAGATGAACAGTGTTGGGGAAAGTTACTTTACTGAGCCTTCATTAAAGGGATAGTTTGGATTATTTGAAGTGGGGTTGTATGAGGTGCTTACCGATAGTCAGTGACAGTAGATGGCAGTCGCTTTACCTTGCCGTCAGACAGCCCTTTAGTAAATATAGCTATTCTCTAGCTATATTCTAAATATAGCGTACTCTTAAACTGATATAGATTTTTTTAGGTGGGCCTTCTTTAAGGAGGCTAAAATACGTTTTGCTGCTGACCCTCTCCACAGCAGTACATTGCTTTGCTTCCATGCCGGTACTACTCTCTGCTTCTCCACACTGGGTGCGTGCCGACCGCCATCTACTGTAGGTAATACACTGACTATCCATCAGTACCTCATACAACCCCACTTCAGATAATCCAAACTATCCCTTTAAAAGTCTGGAGTACAGTCACGTTACCCACTTAAAAGCATGCCTTTAAAATCTATCTTCTGGTATGTCATCACTCATCTTATAGAAGTCATCACTGAGTTCACAATCTACTGTTACCCAAAGAAAACATCAAGGCAGCTTTCATGTATTGGGGTTCCACTGACAGGCCGGCACAGTGAGCTGATAAAATGGCTTCAGCTGATCATGTCTGAACTCAGAATGAACAGCAGATGCGCTCACAACACATACGCACGCACACACACGCACACACACACACACACACACACACACACACACACACACAAACACTCATAGATCGGAAGAGCCAAC
>OMOV01100901.1:0-15836 GCA_900312565.1 Beryx splendens | reverse complement strand
CTAAACGGGTTTCAACAGGCTGCTGGAGGGGGACACATGTTGTTACCTCCCGCTCATATTATAAAAACATAGGATAATAGCACATTTGCGGTCAGGTTGGCCAAGACATGGTGCTATTTTGTTTAGCTAGCAAAAGTTAACTAGCTTCCAGGTCAGTAAACTGCCTTACCGCTGTTATCCCAAGAGCTCTTCCGCTTCCGACAGGTAGGACGGCACGTTTCTTTTCAACATTTTTAGAGTTGATGGTCTTTGTAAATAGTGCCGGGTTCCTCTGGACTTCTGTCATCAGTTCTTTAGCAGCAGTTCCGTCATAAACAGAATGAATAGACGTGCAAAAAAACCAAAAAAAGTGCGCAGTGCACAGTATTTGAATGTCAACGTTATGAACGAAGCTTCGGACTTCGGGACAGCCCCACCTACTATGCTACTGTGCCCTTCTCTCAGATCTATGCCGTGTGCTGCTGTCATTCCAGTCGCTGTGCTTACCTTAGTCCCTCCACCACCCCATCACCACCAATGTCCAGGCTCCAGAGGAACTCCGCAGGGGGACATCCTAATTCCTATGTCTATCCCGGATGTACTCCTAATTGCACGAATGGGAGGAGCTCCTCCATGGAGCTTATGTCATGAATAAAGTTTTTCATTTGAGCATTCATCCTAGTCTCTCCTGATTGAAGAGAAAGAAGTTAGCAGTGACAAAGGAATAAACTTTTACGTTTGTTAATCTGCAAGTAAAATGCTGGTAACTGTTAACATTTAATACAAATATCAGGCTAAATGTATGGTGTGCATGTGTGTTGGTACAGTGATATGTCTGAAAATCTAAGATTAGCCTTTATCTAGATAAAACCAAACCAACTTTCATATATGTATTGCTAGATATATGGATTGTAAAAAATAATGTGAAAAATTTGTTAGTTAGCAATATAATCAGGGACCTGGAAAGGCCACAAAGGTCACAGTGCAGTTATAGCTATGACTGACATACTGACAAAATAAACTAATAAACAGAAGGAATGGAGCAAAAGTTACAGTGAAACATTTACATAAAGGCCATTAAGAAGAGATCTGAAAGCCTGAGTTCCTCGGGCAGGTCATTCCATAACCAAGGGGCTCTAAAGACGGATCCCAGGTCAGCTTTGGTCTCAAGTCTAGACCGAGGAACAGTCAGTAGTCTCATGCCTGAGGATCTCTGAGGTCATGCTCAGGTTCATAAGGGGTTAAAATGTCAGCAATGTACTGTAGTGGTGGCTGGAGAGCACTAAATGTAAGCACCATAATTGATGGTCTCTGTGAATAATCCACAATCCCATTTTAATAAGTGTCCATCATCACGCTTTATCCCCAGTGTAAAATGTGTTCCTGTCAGTTGGGATAGTGGATAATCTGCTTCGACTAAGCTGTCATCTCAAGGTCACACTGAGCATTTTTCTGGGATATACCATGTAAAGCATACGTTACAATAGAGGTATACGTGTTTCAGTGGAATATACCTCTAAAAGTAAATGTAATGGTCTTTTAGCAGGACCTACTTTTAAAAGTATAACTAGTACAAGTAGAAGTGTTTCAGTGGAATATACCTTTAAAAATATAAAGTGTAGTAGAAGTGTTTTAGCGGAAAGTACTTTCAGAAGTCTGAGTAGGTATAATTACAAAAGTCATCATGGGGTGATGTGAAGTTGGCCTTTACTGGAGATTCAGTGAGGAAGCAGGAGGCAGATCAACTCATTTTAAGCCCATGGTGAGGCACATTTATTCAAGCACAACTTTTTACAGGTGCTACTGCCAGCCCAAGCAGCATTACCCAACAGCGTTGAATCCCCACACACAGTCACTCTTTATATACCTCCCTACCCAGGTACTTAATTAGTGGACCAAACTACCAACAGGGGAGCTCCAACAAGGACATAGCCTACTTAAAGTGTAACTTAGGTATTTTTCAACCTGGACACTATTTTCCCAACTTTTTGTGTCTAAGTGACTAATCGGGACAGCAATTTTAAACATTGGTCCAGTATTGAGCGAGAGTGCTTCAGCCGGCAGCCGCGGAATGGGCTGCAATGCAATCCGATCGGGCAATGCTCACCGTCAATGTACGTCCACTAAAAGTGCTTGTTTTTGCTACTGACTGGCTCAGATTGTTATTATAAGTTTTTGACAACATTATGGAAAGGACCCCACAGGGAAATAAAACGTTTTTCTTTACCTTTAGCTTAATCCGGTCTATTTGTTGTGTGTAACCAAGTCTCGCTCAAGGAGAAGTCTTGAGGAGAAGAGGAGAAGAGTTGAGTTGTTGCAGGAAGACAATGGTGGAAACGTGAGTGAGAGTTGGAGAGAGGAGTCCCGGGAGGAGTTGTGTTGGAGTACAGAAAGCGTAGCTTTCTAGCTTCTTTCTAGCTGTAGCTTCCTGCAACAACTCAACTCTCACGAGACTTGGAGCTAGACTTCTCCTTGAGCTCCAAGTCTCATTAGAGTTGAGTTGTTGCAGGAAGCTACAGCTAGAAAGAAGTTAGAAAGCTACGCTTTCTGTACTCCAACACAACAAACTCCTCGCGGGACTCCCCTCTCCAACTCTCACACAACATGATGTGAGGGAAGGGAACTCCATCACAGGTGACAACATTGCTACATGCACCAGCATTGCTGAATGTTTTCATGTGACTGTTTTGATGCATGTTCTGATGCTGTTCTGTCCTGTGATTTGTGCTGTACACTCTGTGCCCTGTCTGTCCCAAGACCCCTGTGTTCTGTACACCGTGTGTCCTGTCCTTTATCATCTGTGTCCTGCTATATGCCCCCTGTGTTGCCTCTGCCCTGTCCTGTCTGTGTCCGGTCCTGTGTCGCATGCTGTGCTGTTGCACCTTATAATTACACAGGACAGGACACAAAACGATTTGACCCCTATGAGAGTTATCCATAGATGAATAATCAAACAACTACATGAGTTCCTCACTTGTATTAATTGTAAATTTGAATTTAAATTTAAAAGCAATAGTTTTAGGCAAGATGCAAACCCAGTTAAATTAATTCTGCTAAATGACATGATAAATGGTGATCAAAAGACACTGAAATTCAGACCATCAATGAAATCGAAAACAAAAAAAATCAAATAACTGCTATTTTTGTCACGGTTGTGATTTTCAGTCCCTGTTTCATTATCTAGTTTTGGTATTTCTGTGCGTATTATGTTCCCTGTCTAGTTCTCGTAGTTCTACGTGCCTACCGTGTTCTCTGTTTGCCCCAGCTGTTTCTGATTTGTAATCACCTCCCCATGTGTATATTAGTCTTGTTCCCCAGTCAGTCTTTGTCGGATCATTGTTTCCTGTTACATGTGTCAGTTAAAGTGTGAAGAGCTCTCGTCTCTGTTTATCTGTTGTTTCCTGCACCTGTTACATTAAACACCCAGTCTTGGGGTTTGATCACTACCTGCCTTGCTGTCCTGCATTTGGGTCCTCACCACACCTCCACGTGACAGTTTTCCCAAATGGGTCAATAATGGTGTCATTCCAATGAAAGTTTCCTGGGGCTAAATGCATGACAAGAGAAGAGTTGCCTAATGGTACAGGGAGAAATTTACTGGAGGATACTAAAACAATGTGCAACGAAACAAATCTTTTGAGAGTCGGCTAGTAAAGTAAGTCCGTCAGGACAGTTTATCACATGTGAGCACCATGGTTGGATCTTTACAGTAACATTCTCGTTAGACCATTCTGGTATTTTTCCATGAGAGTTTAGCAACACCCATCTGCCTGTCAGGTGGGCAGGTTCATGAAGCTGTCTTTCCTAATCAGCCCTATCCAAGAGTGGCTTCTCCAAAGACACTGAAGGCAATTAGTTTAAAAAGCATTACTTGACATTTAACTTCCCACTCCCCCACCCCTTTGATGAGCCAGTGAATTGCTGACATTTGAAGCAGACTCAGGTGGCTGAAGACTGTAATTTTGCTCAGACTGAGCTTGCATCAGAGGCCCAAACCCAGACGCCAACTTCTGCTACACTTGCTACAAAACAAGTGATGTGAGGGGTGAAAGGTCAGCTTGGTCCCACACAGAGTCCAAGCCATATAATTGGGCTGAACTGAGGAATTAAAAGACCAACCAACGTAATAAATGAGACAAAGCAGTATACTGGAAAGGTGAGCAACACAGAGAGGGCCAGATGGTTTAAAGTCAAATCGCACGAAATTGCTGTTGTATTCCCTCTCCACATGATTTTTGGTTTCATCTCAGGTTCAAAGGTCCAAGAGGTCTCTAAGTATTGGCTGAAATGGAATATGGTCTCCCAGTTTGAAAAAATGCAACAAGTTGGTTTTGAGGTCGTTAATAAGGGAAGCCATATTTAAAGCAGTAAGACAGGTGTGAACTGCATTCACCAATAACTTCCATGTTCTGCACTTTCAAGATTCAGCATGATGTATATGATGACAGTTTTGGACAGGTTTTACAGGCTTCATAGCACATGCTCAGTAATGCTGATGATGATCTCCTAACCTGACGGCAAAAAGCTATTAATTTTCTCGACAGCTGTCGATCAGGAAAATGACTCTGTGTGTGTGTGTGTGTGTGCGTGCGTGCGTGTGTGCGTGCGTACATGCGCGTGCGCATATGTCCTCACATGTCTGTGTGTGTTCATGCATGTATTTGTGTGTGCAAGCAGTTATGGGGAATGTTGTTTTATGCAGAAAAGCTAGCTGCTCTGTGTGAGATGCAACTTGTGTCGTTTTTCAGCCAACATCAGGGTGGCACTCAGCTGTCTATCTGTCTGTCTGTCTGTCTGTCCGTCCGTCCAAATGACTGATTGGTTGAATGTTAGCTATGACAGTGACCTTGGAAATGAAAATGATGATTGATCTGTTTAAAAAGTGACAGTGAATCAAAAAAATGTCTCCATCTTCTTTTTTTGGAACAGTGAGCTGATATGACAGGCGCATTGTCAGAGAAACACAAACAATACTGTAAGTGTCAAAAGAAGTCCTCCACAAAGATGTAATCAGCAGCCTTACCCTCAAAACACTGCAGCACCCAGATTTTGACAGTGTACACTTTGTCATAATTAAACTGTCATAGTAAGACAACACGGAGTAGCATGGCTTTGATGTTAATATATGGAAAACGATTAGTGCCAGCAGAGATTGTATTTGAATTGCATACATTTGAAATGTCATGGCATTATTGTATGATTGATTTTTTTTAAAACAACGATTTGTTGGATAAATGAATTCAAAAAAGTAATTTGTAAGGCACAATTTCAAATGCAATAGCTTGAAACTGAATATGATTACCATTGAATTTAAGTTTTAACTGTAAGTTCAAATGCAGCTTTCTTAATTCAGATTCAGCTTCCTGAGACACACATCCAGGCACAAGGAGCTGTGGGTCCCTGAGTGTCGACTAGAAGGAGCCGCCTCCTCCAAGGCTGCCAACAGTGGGCCCGCCCCACTCATTAAATTCAGCGGTTCAATATGAGCGTGACAAATTCAAATTTATGCAGTTCAAATACAATCTCTGCTGACACTAATCTCTTTCCATATTAATACATGGTGTTCCTGTTGAAGTGGGTTTTTGAAATGACAGCACCTGTACTGATTTAGTAGCATTTAACAATTACAACGGCAGGATTTTGAACAACTTTCTTGTGATCATGTTGTATATCTTAATTATCTGTACACAACAGGGCAATGAAATTAAGAACAAGAAATTTAACACTGACATTTGGGAAGCTGTAGTAGCTACATGTAACATTTAAACATCCCAGACTTTTTTACCTTTTGATTTTCATGTCTTTACTCATAGGTTGGGCAGTTCACAGTATTCTGTTATTGGTAGGAAATACATGTGACATCATGAGAATTATATGAATATGACTATCAGGTAGGCCATATCACCGACCATAATGCTGAAAATTATCGTTCACAAAAGAAATATCACAGTATATAAAATAACAATGAGAAACAAATTCTAGTCATATGTCTGTCAGCAGTGAACAGTATATGTTACAGCCTGAATCCAAAATAGATTAAATCAGTATTATGTCACTGACCTGCACACAATAACCAATAATGTGAGAGTAGATTCATATTTACATATTAATAAAGAATAAAAGGCTGAAATGTTTTGAGTCAATATGTATTCAACCTCTTTGCAGTGACACTCCAAATTGAGTCAGTATGCATTCAAATTCCTTTGAACGTCCTTGAGATGACCACCGGTGGTCAATTCAATTGATTGGAAAACGAGTCACTCAGAGTTCACTCAGTCCTTGAGTGGTGCAGCCAAAGCCCAGGCTTGAATCACATTGAAAATCTGTGGACTAACTGTGCTGTTCACAGGCACTCTACATCCAACAGCTAACTTGCAATCAATGGTACTGGATTGTTACGTTGGAGAGGGGCAGATAGTGTCGCATTGAATTTAAATCCGCTGCGTGACCATGGGTGCATTTGGCTTTGATTTTGTATTCTGAAATGGTTATTTTGTGCATGCCCTCCGCACACACACCTGTACTGTATTCACTAGGCACAACAGCACCATGAAACCACCATAAATTACATGACAACTGGACATCAAGTCTGGGTGTTAGCACATGCACCACCACATGAATTCAGGGGTGCATGTAGACTTAGGGTAACAGCTACCCCAAACGCATGGTTCAAATAGCATCCATGCATCCTACGACTAGTCACCCAACCAGGGAGGCTCCTGCCTATAGAGCAAGCAAGTGATGCTGTTTCTCAGACAGTGTGTACAGCTGTATGCATGCTGAGCCCCCTGATGGTGTGAATGATTTCCCCTTAAGTTTCACTTTCTATTCTGTGAAACTTGTAGTGCAATTCTAAAAGGCTACTGTGTGTGAATGTGCTTGTCACATCCTCTGTGACTATGCATCCATCTGTTTGCAATTGCCCATTGTGTGGGGATATAGCGTTCCTCGATGTGTCATCTTCCTGTGAGACTGTGAGACAATTCACTCCCTCTGACCGGGGAGTGTGTGCCACTAGATACAAGCTGCAGCCAGTGAGTCTCCCTCACCGCTGGCATTCATGCTTGAAAGTGGCAGCACAGTAGCCTCATTTGCACTTTTGTGAATGTATGTATGAGTGAAGAGATGTAGGTGTAGACAGTAGTGCATGCCTTACCTTGAAAGCACTGATGAGTGTGAGCATTTAAGGCCACATGAATGTTTTCATGCTCTCAATAAAATATTGAGACGCTCGCCTCTTTGTCTTATTCAATGTGTGCCAAAAACTGTCTAGCTCCTTCGGATGAAAAAAAACCCTGAGAGATGACAAACAACATTTAGAAGCAAATATTGGGGCCTGACCTATAAACACAATTTTACACATAGGCCTACATCTATTTCATTCATCTCATTTTCACACCATTAATTCTATGTTACTTTTGGTCTGAATGTCGGCCATGTTTTTAGAATAGCATGTCAAACTATCATTACTATCATTAAAGTGATTCTCAAACTGCCTCCAGCAGTTCAGCGCAGTTTCACCCCAAACAGCATAGTGCGTTGACTTTTACTGATAGAAAAGGAAATTTCAATTACTGAACACCAACGCAATGTATTTTGTATGAACCAAGTGATGTAATCCAGAAATATGAATTGTAGAAGGCATGACTGAAAGCTTAGTTATCCATAAGATGGGCCGTTATGACCCAAATTGGAAAATGTCTTTCTTCATTATGAGGGTGTTCTGTCTTCAGTTATCTTAAACCTACTGAAATAAATCAAAGTAAAAGATATAAATAAATACTCATAGCATTAAAATGTATCAATCAATTTTTCATTCTGAACTTCTTACAACTGGTTCTTTGTGTGTGTGTGTGTGTGCGTGTGTGCGTGTGTGTGTGCGTGCGTGCGTGCGTGCGCGTGCGTGCGTGTGGTGTGTGCATTTGTTTATTTAGGTGTGTGCGCACTGACACCAGTTGAAATTACTATTCTCCTCACAGTGCTAAGTCTGAATAAAACCCCCAGGCATAAAAATATTAGGAACATGGCATTTAAAGTCCACAATATGTTGTCAAGTTACTGAAAAGTTCCCCTGTACAAGCAGGTTGGTAACATTAAAATTCAGTAAAGGCTTGTTAAAGGTTACCTGGACTTTGGTGATTTAACACTTTTCATCACACATGATTCCTATGGTCTCGTGTTTCTGTCCCTAATGTTTTCATAGGCTTTTTCCACCAGTGGCTGTTCAGCAACACCAACAGTGCAGTACAACTGTTGAAGTATCAAAGTATTATTCCACTAATATGTAAACATGTAGAAATAGGTAGGTATGGGTGTGTGTGTGTGCGTGTGTGTGTGTGTGTGTGAGCCACAGAGCAGGAAATTCAGCGAGAGAGAGAAAGAGAATGAGCGAGAGACAGAAAGTAGCACAGTAGTTTGCACCGGATTGCAGAATGACCGGGGAGAGGCAATGATGGCGTATCAAAGGGAATATCGTATATCCATAGATAAATTATACATAATTATGCCTCAAAAATTGATTCTCAATCCACATCACTTGCAGTTAATTACACAAGGCAGCTTATAGTAAATAGCTCCAGCAGAACCAGACGGAGAGGGATTGCTCATCGGGACAGTACAATTTGAAAGAGACCTCTACTGGGCTATAAGGGGCAAGTAGCAGCAATTCAAGAATGGACTTCACACCAAAATAGCTCAGCCACATTTGAAGCACCTACAATTACCCACACTGCACCTGTGGATCAGCCATGGATCAGCCTCTTCAACCATCTGAAGACTCACAAGTGACCTGATCTATAGCAGAACCATCATACTCAGCTCTGAGTGACCGCCTGTGACGATGACAGCTGCACCCCTCGCCGATCTGATCTTCAACTTTGTTCTCGTATTGGGATTAAAGTCTGACACACAGATAATGATGGATCACGGACGGTGTTATATAAAGAATGTCATTGCAAAATCTGATACCCACCGTTTGAAAGATGTGGCACATAAATTTACTGTACAAAAAATGAAAACATTTCAACTTACAATTCAACTTACTTTTTAAAGGGTGTTAAATGATTCAAGTCCTTTCTTTTACACTCTTAGAGACGGAATCATCCATATTTTAGAGATTCTGTATGATCAACCTTAGCTAAAAGATAAAAGTAAAAAAATTCACAAGTCTGACCTTATAACAATGTCATAGGAGAGAACCAGTGACAAGAATCTTAAAAGATCCCGCTTTAGTGTCTTCAAAAAGACCTTCTACTTCTGATGATGAGGAAGCAGGTGATTAACAGAGGTCAAGAGCTAAACCGCGGTCCGTCCCACTGAAGCTTACTGCCTCCGAACTCTTAACAGCCTCATGGAGATGAAACAGAATTAACTTTTTGGAGCAACGCAGCAAACGAGAGAATAGACACAGACCCATCCATCATTCCCAAAAAGTCAGAGGTAAAAATTAGAGTTGTCAGTATTAAAACTGTCATTAAAGTTTTTCTGTGAAACGATACATAAAGAGAAGCTGCCATGACTGATGGAATCCCCAAAGGTAGATACACTTCATATGCACTTGTCTTCATCCATAGACACTTGAAAACAGGAGGGATATCTGATTTAATGTCACCTGATATCCCAGTTTAGGACTACATATACTGTAGGGTATGCACTGCAAAAAAATACCCATCTTAATAAGTCATAAGCAAGATAATTTCGCTTGTTTCCAATGCAGTCTCACCTTTTTTCACCTTTTTCAAGAATTTTCAAGTGACAGTGTCTTGAAATATGGTGGATCACTCCTGTATCAAAATCGTGTGACTCCATGAATTATTTAAAATAGAAATAAATGAAATTATCTTGGCCTATTGGCAGATCTTTTTCACTTGTTTAAAGAACATTTCATGACTAAATACCACAATAAATGAGTTGTTAACTTGGTTGTTTTCTGCAGTGTGTCTGATGTTTACATGTAAGGTTGCCCTTTTCTTGAAGCCCAATAATCGTATACAAGTAGTCTTAAACTTAAAAGAGGTACAACAGCTGTCAAAGTACGGCAGCTGTGATGAAACAGCATTGTGACTATTCAAAATGTGATTTCACTACATTGTACAACAAATGCTGTTGCTACATTGTAGTCTAGTGTAATGGCTTATTAGAAACTCTCTCTCTCTCTCTCTCTCTCTCTCTCTCTCTCTCTCTCTCTCGGGTGCTTATTCCCTTGTTTCATTTTTTATTTATTCTGGATATACAGGGAGAGTAAACAGCAACGAACTCTCACTCAGCCCTCTCTGACCTTGGCTGGGTTTCTGTGGCCTACAGAAAGCTGCGTACCCACAAGATCCCACTGCCCTCTTTCTCAGACTCTTATATTTAGTTTCCAAGCTCAAACTTTATTACATGTCTGATTAAAATACCTGCTTGCACTTTTGTATTTTGAGCTATAATAAAATTGTTCAGTTTTTTGCTGTTAACATCTCCCATGTTAAATGTTGACTGCATTAACACGGCAAGCTATTGCGCTGCTAATTGCTGTTCTTCATGTTGAATTAGGCAAGATAATATCCTGTAATGAACTCGCTCTAGGCGGGCTATTGTGTTCCCCAAATGGACAACAAGTTAATTTACACCTGAAAAGAAACTCTAATCTCCTTTAGCTAGATTGTGAATAGAGGAAAACAGCCAAACCATGAACCAGTAGATGAACACACGGAGGTAGAGTTACTGATGGCAAACCTACACACGTGTCAAGGTAACACATGATTTTCTTGTAAACCGTCTCTGATTCATATGTCAGCGTGTCTTTGAACATGGTCAACATTCGTCCTCAACACTGTCTGTATTCGTTTAATCTTTCCAGGGTTACAGATGACAGTTTGAGTTGCATGTGCATGATTGTTGTACAACAACATTATCATGTTAAGACTGCAAAGAAATTACTTTGTTTATATATCAAATGAGGCCCCAATCATATAATGAATTTGAAACACACACCATGTTTTAGGAAGGTAAATTTTTTTTATCATGTGATCATTCATTAACTATTTTAATGACCATCTAAACACCTTTAAACAGGGACAGACAGACAGACAGACAGCTTGGAGCTGCTTCATTTACAATGAATAGCAGACTAACTATGCAGACTCACAGAATGTTTGCTTGAGATGAAGTGGGTGTTATTAGTTATGGACCAACACATGCCCATTATCCCCACCCACTATAGATCTATTGTGATGTCATCATACACATATTTGGGGATAAACTCGTCTCTCATTTCTAGCTACTGATGGCAGCAGTGAATGTTCATTTATTTATTATTTATCTGCACAGTAACTAATTTTAGGGCAGAGTGGCGACAGATCAAAAGCTTAAATTGAGAGGTATTCTTGTTTACCATTCCACTTTAGCTGTTTTGCAGTATCACTGAGCAAGTGTTCAAACAGCCCCACTTTCCTGAGTCATTGGAGACTGAAGGGCAATTACAGCCTCTCCTCCATGATGTATTTTCCTTTGATTTTACAGGGAGCATCTGATTGTATGACCTGCAAAGCCTGCAGAGAGACAAGAGATTGCAGTGCATTGTGTCCTATAATTAGCGGTTCTTTTGCATGTTAAAGTGAATGGAGATCCCAGTTGACCAGGAGACAGCCAATTAACTTTCTCCTCTCCTCTCTGTTACGGCGCACACAGCTTCTGCGAGAATAATAATTTGCCCCTTCTTTCGTCAGATATACAGACACTCAACTGTATCGAATACTGTCATTTATCCCACTGCATTTGATTAATGTTTGTGCAAGTCCGCATTGTCATGTGAAATTACAGGCAGGGAAACAAGCTCTGAGGAGAGGGTTATCAGAGTTGCTATGGAGATTGAGAGATTATGCTGAATGCTATTTTTATCCCCTATTCTCATTTGAGATATAAAACATGATACACTGCAAAAAACAACCTCAATAAAAAACCTGAAGGCGTTTATACTGATGTCATGTAAGATAATAATATATTGTGTCTACATATAAGCATGTATTTAAGAGTAAAAGGCAGGGAAAGCGCAAGTCATTCACAAACCGTGGCCTGAACCGTCTAATTAGAAAGTGCAACACCACTGAAATCAGCAGAGACTCATCCATTTCCAGTGCTTCCTGAAGGAATATTCAGTTTCCTAATTGTTCCAGGAATCTACAAGCCAATGGTAAACATGTTGCCCCCCACAAATGATACAGTGCCCCTAAAGGCCAGTCAGTAACAAATGTGTCACCTTATTTTCAGATGTAATCAGAGCATCCCCATTGGGCCAATCCAGTGGTGAGACATATCACTTTATCTCAATCTGATCAGTGTTGTGTGAGATATCGTGCGTGACACATGGACAAACAGAGGAACTATGTACCATACAGTCTTGAAAATGTTGCAACACAGTAGGGAGACGTATCATTCCGGCGAGTTTTGTGAAAATCCGATCAGCGCTGTCAGACGGATGAACAAACAAACAAGCAGAAGGACTGATCGATAGTCCTCCAGTTTCATGGTGGGATAAGAAAAAACAATTTCAGCCACTGAGCATTAAGAGTTTTTGTTCATATTTCTTAGAAATGTAGCTCTACAAGTAAGAAGTAAACAGTGAATTACTGGAAATTTCAAATATTTCCAGACCCTTCCATTTTTATCTTTTACAGGCTTTCAGCACTATACCAGGCAGCCTCATAAAGTGCATCTCACACTACATTGGCTTGTATCCAGTATTTTCTTTTTTCTCAGTTGTTTCAATAGGGAGGTTGCACATGCAGCTACATGTGACTCCCTTTGGAAAAAGTGGTACATCAAATATCCATTTTCAGAGCATTTTGTTTTTGTGTGTGTGCGGTGCAAGATTTCAGTGAAGTGCTGCATCTTTCCCCTTTACAGGGATAGTTGAGATGTACAAAACCCACCTGCAGTGCTTTTTCGTCACGTCGCTGAAGTGCTTCATCCTAGCACTGCCCAGCCTCCTGCCAGCCGCTTTCAGCCACAAAAAGAAGCCTAGTGGACACAAGGCTTGGCGTTATCAGTAGCGTATTATTAAATAATTAACTCACATTTTATCTGTTTAAGGGATAGAACAGTTGCAAGCTAATGCATTATTGTGGATGCTGAGTGCACCACTGTTTTGATACACTCACATGGAGGTTTATTTAGAGAACAGTCTTATATCTCACTTTCTATTTAGACATTTTCTGATGTGTTTTTGTGTGCGGAATATCTTACGTCACCCTTCTGGAAACAGCCCAGCCAGCCAGCAGCACCTGCTAAGTCAACCGTTAGTGGGGACAAATTGTGTTGTCCTTAAACATATGTGAAATCCTGTCACAGCATGCGTAACATATCCTCTTTGACCCTCAGGGCATTTTCTCACATGTAGTGTTTTTAATTTTGTTTGCAGCAGGCAGAAAGATGTTATGTGACACCTTTTCATCATTCAATTGAAGGTCACATGGTTAAAGCAACAACTAAATGACTGTCAATAGGGTATTTCGTGAATTGGAGTTGGAGGTGGGACAGGTTCTGTTGAACATTATCCAAAACAAGTAAAATTGTAGTTAGATTTAAAAAAAAAAAGTGTTAAATTTGGCAGGCTACTGGACACATATTTTACAGGCATTCAAATGAGGCTTAATCAGAAATCTTCATGCTCAAAAAGGATATTCAGAGAGGTACGCATCCTTGTATCCTTTAATTCAACTCATTGAAATTCACTGCATTGGAAAACAATTTTTCACAGTAGAGGGAAAGGCATTTGGAGATTGTTGCCTCTAGCCTCAAGGCTGTCCCTGGGCTCATTGACACTGCTCAATTACCCCGCTCTCTACAGTCAGCCAACAATAACCAAGAACCTCCAACACTGGCAATTGACCTGTTGACTCTGCATGGTTATGTCTGACAAGCATGCAGGTGTTAAAAAACGTACAGATTGCTTCAGTTAGTTTAATGAGTTAACAGAGGTTTGGCTCATGCCGGTGGTGTGGGGTGGCTTCCTCATTAGTTGACACGAACAGATGCAAAACCTGATTACCTTGTTAGTGGCACAGCAAGGCAATTAGTCTACAGAGCTCCACAGGCAGTTTCCATATGTAGTTGATTTTATTTAAGTCATCTTGTGATGTGATTGATTGATAGACAGGAGAAAAATATCCATAATAACCATTATTGTTGCCAACTCTGATAATTCCCATTTACTTCCAAGACAGATTTTGTAAGCCAGCGGTATTTCATCTCTGTTCATAACATCTATGTGCAGGCATTATCTTTGACTTACGTATTAATCTCTTTGTGCCAAATACCTTCCAGTGTGTCAAATTTGACATAGTATATAAAAAAATGCCTTGACTTATTCCCACGCACTGTGTTAAATGATGTGAGCTGGACACAGAGGTGAAGGGAAATCTTAGGTTGGTAGGATGGGAGGCTGATGGTTATTCATTTGAATAAGCTCTGCTATAAAACCTTGGCTCTGCCCTTGGAGAACGCATCTCTCAAATCAGTGTGCCTCTTTCAGGCTGATGTTATGTGAAATGTAATTCTCATTTTGCATTCTTATTATAGTGACTTCCCTCTAAGCCAATAATGTACTGTAATCTTAGTGATGATGCCTACTAGAGCACATCCTAGCACTGTGTTTACCTCAGTGTTTAGCATCTCAAGGTGACAAATGATTGAGTTCAGCGTTAGTCCTTGGTGAGTCATAGCTTACAGTTACTGCAGCGACCTGCCTGTGTGTGTTTTCTGTTAAATATCTCACTCCCACACACACACACACTGCTGCATCTCCCTCGTTAATATTTTGCCACTCTCATAAGCATCCCTCCTCATCAACCTCTAAATCCATCTATTTACTGTTTTCCTGTCATGGTCTGACAACCTGCTATGGGGAGCACCGTGTTACTTAGTTAAGGCCATGAGCTCAAAATAAAAACAAAGCAAAGACCAAATAATATAGCTGTGGTGAATCTAGGTTTCAAGTCTGGTGAGCAATGTTAAAGATTTAAGGCTGCCAAAAGTCAAGAGCCACGTATTTTTGTGTGTATTAGTAGTTGTATTTTGAAACTGATATAGGTAGTGACTGACTGCATGTAGTCATATTTTATATTAATCCATCTTTGTGTTACAGAAAGCACTGCTATGATTGACTAAACATTCAATGTGTGTTCACACTGCAAGCAACTATTGCTGGAACTGCGTTCATTTTCTACGACTACTGACAAGTCAGTCAAAATTCACTACAGTTGCCTAATACTTGTGTGTCAGCAAGATTGGCAGCAGCTCATGTTTTGGACAGTGTTTCCCATCTGCAACCATTGACATTTTAAGGCTTAAAGAAATAGACACAGTTTTTGGCACATAAGATCTTGGATCAAATTAATTAATTTGTGAAAATATAAGAGGATATTCACCTCTGTGCCCCTTCACTATAGAGCAAGCTAACGCTTTAGTATACTGTGTATCCTCAGTGGAGGATACAGGCTAGCTTTGTATCAACTCAAAGCATCAGTACACCAAACATAGAACATACAGAGGTGAAATTGGTACCAAATGCAGAACCGCTACGCCGGCTTGGCAAATGTCACTGCACAAATGAATGAAGGATTTGGAAGGAATACGGTATATTTGGAATAAATGTTTATGAACAAGGAAATGAAAAAACTAAATGGTTTGTGTACTGTTTTGCATGGAAGAGCAAAACAGACTAATGGCCAAACATACTAGAAGTTACATTAACTTGTGTTTGCAATGGGTCATTTTTGTGACTGTGCATACTCTATAGTTACAGTGTATTTACTTACTTAAGTTGAACTTAAACACAGCCTATATTTGTAACGATCAGTGTGTGTGTATGTGTGTGT
>OMOV01100900.1:0-22990 GCA_900312565.1 Beryx splendens | reverse complement strand
CTTTCTGCAATGCACAGTGCTTAGGGGAATTACGGTATGTGCTCTGTAGGCTGCGCAGAGCCCTATAGGAATCCTACAGAAGGTAAATACAGTGTGCGCTCGTACACCAGGCAGTACGGTAGAAGTCAAACGAGCAGGACCCAGCTCTGGTTTGGTGAGTGATGCAGTCACATACCAGGAAGTAGCTCTGTGATTCTCCAAATATAGCGGGTAAGTCAACAAAAGGAATTCATTTATGCCGATGTAGAGCTTCCTCCCTGACAACACCTATATAAACACAGTCAGTAAAACCTCAGCGTTTCCCACAGGTTGTCAGTCTACTTCAGCAAAGTGTTTGGGGATGACAGGCTGACAACTTGTTGCTGATATTTCATTTAGCGAGCCCAGTAACTCACATTTTTTCAGGCACTAAAGTTTCTCAGTCAAATATAAACTATTGGCATTGCAACATTATCTGATTATTATACTTGCGTCTGATTATCAGGGCTACATTTCAAACTGTCTCTCCATTCAGCTTGTGTTGGCTAAGACACGCCATGACGCAAAGGAGCACAAATGCACTGCGTCATAGGTGCAATGAATTATGGTCATTGTAGTTCACCAACATGCTTCCAGTGCTTGGCAGCATTAAATCTTGATTGTTTGAAAACTACACTGACGAGGACTACCAGCTTCATGTATCATGACACCCAAAATTAATTAAAGAACGAAAAAAAAAAGTACTTGACGGGCAGTTAATTTACCTGCCAGGCTAACCACATATGAGAAACACTGAACCTACAATGGAATTTTATTTTCTTTGTTTTATTTTATTATCCTTTATTTTACCAGGTTAGTCCCATTGAGATTAAAACCTCTTTTACAAGAGAGACCTGGCCGACACTGGCAGCGGTACACTTAGTTTCAAAACACAACATGAAACTCACATCAAGACAACAGTCAATCTCAAAGTGCATGAGAAAAAACAATCACATTATCAATTAAAACATTTGCAATTATCAATTAGACTCAGATTCCATGGACTTCACAATGCCTTTAAATTCAGAGAGAGTAACTAGTTCTCGGAGTTTAAGCCCATTCTGCAGGCTAATCCAAGCAGATGGTGCAGAAAACATAAAGGCCGTCTTGCCCAACTCAGTCCGAACTTTAGGACCAGTCATAAGCAAAGTGTCCTGAGACCATAACCCATAAAGTGCCATGTTTTTGGGACAGAAAGACAGATAAATAAAAGGGGAGTCTACCTAGAATGGCCTTACAGATGAAAAAATACCAGTGACTAAGCCGACGTGTTGACAAAGCAGGCCAATTGACTTCGGAGTATAATATACAAATGAACTGATGCATTCATGTACAACTGATCACCATCATCCAGAACAGGCAAAAATGTCGCTTCAACCAGTCCTCGTCTCACACCAAGACAGAAACAAGACTTGTTCCTAAAATAAAAACCTAACTTCAATTTCAACCTTTTCACCAGATTCTGTATATGAGGCTTAAAAGAAAGGTGGTCATCAATTAAACATCCAGAGTATTTGTAGGTTGAGACTCAATTTGTTGACCTTGAGTAGTAACAATACTCTGATTTAACTCTATCTTCCTAGAGTTTGAAAAGATCATAAGTTTGGTTTTTCGTTTTATTTATTAATTTAATTGTTCAATTCTGATTTTTTATTAATTTAATTTAATTTTAATTAATTCTTAATCTAAAAGGCCCAACGTATCCCAGAGTTTCCCCTACCACTAAGTACGTGAGGTAGGCAACCCTGCCTTAAAGAGCTTCTAACCCTAAAAAAATTCTTTCGTTTAGTTTTCAACGGAGAGTTTCAGTGTCCCATAATGGTCTAAATGCTGTTTCAGAGGCTTTAACCACCCTGCCGTCAAGAACATTAAGGGGGAAACACAGATTTAAAGATATTGAATATCTGGACAAAGTATCGCCCACCAGGGACATCAGCCCAAAACCATAATACCCACATAAGGTAGAACTGATGAGAATATTGGGAACAGAAAATCTGTCCCAGAGAAAGATGGCAGGCAGTCATTCACTGTGAAATCTACTCCTGCTGGTGCCTAAGATTTTGGACAAGGCACCAACACAGTAAACAGAACACATAAACAGGTCTCGCCTACTGTATGTTGAAACCCGGTAATTAAAAATGGCTACACAGGACATTTTTGATTTCTAAACGTAACTTTGCAAGCTGGTGAAAAGGTTGATGGAGACGTCGTCACGACACTAACAAGAATTGGCCCGGTCCAAACTCTGGTCTTGCACTATCTATACCCATTCACACACTATACCTCTTTGTCTATGTGTTCACCAGAAAATAAGGACATCTGTAGGTAGAGCAGGCAGGGCCAAACAGCCTTGCTCTAACTTGAGGTGTACAGATGCACTCAAGGTAGATTTTGATGTTGAGATTTTCCAGAGAGCAACAATGTGTTAGTCTGCGACAACACCCCGCACAGAGAGTGTGCCTACCTGGTCAAAAGCAGGGTAGATGTAGTCAGCGAACTGGATCTCGGCAATGGCTGTGGCACCGGCAACAGCTGCACCAATACCGAATCCCACAATCCCCTGCTCACATAGAGGAGTGTTGAAGACTCTGTCTTTACCTGCGGAGAAAGTGCAGGAGACGGGGGAAACAGGAAAAAAGAGAAGATGAAGGAGGCTGATAGAGTGAATGGTGTTATATCAACTTCTGTTCACGAAAAGGTTGCAGATATGTTGGTTGTCATCCAGGCTAAGAAAACGGAATGGCCCTACAAATAGATCGTTTAGTTTAGTGGGACCACGGAGCACATTTGTGCAAGGACACCTGAGAAATAACAGTACTTGTCAGATGAGAGAGTACTGCTCACACCACACAGTTGAGTGATGAGAGTGCAAAGTATACTCTCTCTTAAAATGCCATGCGGTCCTAAAATAAGTGAAGTGACAAGCTGATGACTCCTCAGCTGTAACTAACCAAGCCTGTGACGCATACACAACCCCCTCGGAGTAAAAACAGAAGAAAAACTATTTTTCCATTCTCCACCCTATAATCTGACCAAGAGCCGCAAGAGTGGGACTCTAAATTTGGGTTGGGAATGTTATTTTTGCCCTCATCCTTTGTGTATTTGCCAAGCAAGTCCTCTTCTGTTTTGATGGGAAGTGTGCTTCTGAGCAGTGAAACCCCGGGCTCGGTTGCTCTTCTCTGTGCCCACAAAGCTCTATTAACAACCGCAGCGCCACAAGCCCTCGGAGGAATGAACAATTAAGTGATCAAAACTTAGCTGCCCGCCTCTCAGACTACAGACAACCTCAAATATCCATTTCATGTGAATGTGAAAATAAATAACATAGGTGCGTGTGCTTCTGTGAATGTCATCAAGACTTTCTGTATCAACAAAGCTACTAATAAACAACAAGAAAAAAACTACTGAGTGATGTTACAATAACATCTGTGAAATGCATGAAATATAAAATGCATCCCTAAAGGTTTTTACCCAAATCTAGATTGCTCATCTAAATGGTCAACACAAGACACAAAATGTATTTCCTGTTTGGTGACCTTGAGAAGTCGATGCCGCCTGACACCGATGCTCATTTCAGTGAAATAAGCTAAACATCGATGAGGGGAAGATGGTAGCCAGAGCGCAGAGTCAATGTGAACTGTGTTTTTCCAGGAGAACGGCACTCGGCAGTAGCCACTACCCAGCGATGGAAGAGCTGTATCACCGAGGTGAACGCATCAGCCTCGTAAAAAAAGCCTTTCATATGCTGTCCACCTGCATTATGCCCCGTGTTGTATAATGACGGGACGTAGCAGAGGTGGGTGCCATCCCTTTCAGGAGTGAGAGGGATAAAATCAGCTTTGTGCTCGCCACATGGATGAGATGGAAAATAATGATCCCTCTCCGAAGGTCAACACTTCTGACGTCAATGAAAACAAAAAGGCAAAGCCAACCAGGGGTGATTTGTGACGCCTTTCCACGGAAATAACGAAATAAATAATACGGCAGAACCATAGCGCACAAATGGGTTGCACAGAGTCCGCGCTGATGAATTTGGATGCGATAAGGAGATTGTCGGTTGAGGCAAGACTCAATTCTGAAACAAAATGTTTAAAAAAAAGACAGAAAAACCACTGAATAAGAGAGCATAAAAAACAAATCGATTTACTTCACAGTAATTTGGTTAAAGGTGTCTGACAAACTACAATGGACAAATAAGTGCAAACAGATCCTTTTGGACCTCTAGGTGAACAGTGAACACTAATATGAGGTTGCAAGAGAGGAGTTGGAGGCTCTTTAAAGTGCTCTGCTGCTCCCTAGTGGTACAGCCACGTGCAGCTGGCTCAAGGCACAAGTTGCTGACAGATTCTGTAATGGTGATATTTGGAAGGAGAGACTGAAGGGAGACCAAGCTTCATACCATATTTGTCTCTCAGACCCACTGTGCATCGGAATACTCCTCCAAAGGCCACGTCCTCCCCAAAGATGACTGCAGATCAAAAACACAACAGACATTCAGAAAACTTCTCCTGACCCTAGCATCTAATAGCCCTAACAGCCTCAAGATGTCACTGCAATTGATTTACATTTACTTGCATCTGGAGTCCATATGCAAACAATGAAACACATTGTTCGTTGTTCATCATGGACTTGGACACAGTGTGATCCAATCTGGAGATGTTACAAGTTGATTTTGACAGTCAAATAAAATCTTTCACTGCTCATTTTTTAAATAAATGCATTTTGTATCAGTTTCTTGCCACACTGTGTGGTAAAGATTTCCTCCTCAAGGTTTTGCACAGGTCAGATACAAGATGCAAATATGTATGTAAATGCAGCAACATCGAGAGGTAATTTTATGCTAAAGGGTCTATGGAAATAATTCAATAAATAATATAATACAATTTCAAAAAAATGCATGGCTGTTAATGAGGGAACAGGGTTAACTTTTTTATAAGTTTTCATCCGGTAACAGCAATAAAATGATTTCCTTTTTTTTTTTGCCTCTTACCTGCCGTAGGATCGCTCGCAAGGGTGTTGTCCAAGGCACTGGTAACAGACTGGAACAAGTTCATCTTCTGGGTTGGGCCTGCAAAGGTTTTGGATGAGAAAAGATTTTTATAGGATTTTACACTAACAACAATCATACAGTGCTCATCAAATGTGTACGGTGCATTTGCATATGACAGTTAGTACAGAATGCCTGTGGTCATATAGTTAATTATCCGCTAGGACACAGAGAGTGTTCTTCAATGGGAGCCTTTCTAAAGCACAACATCTAAGATGTGGTGCACTGCAGGAGAGCGGGACATTACCGTTTCTTGTTTTTACCAATGACTTACCACTGTTCTTAAAAACAACTAATCAGAACATGTGCAAGGATGATTCCACCATTTACACGTCACCCTCTACAATTAGGATGATCAATTAGTATTAAACATGTCAAAATGTATTATATTTGGAACAAGTCACTCTCTGAAACATACACCACAATTAAAATTTTTCTTAGGGGATGTTAAGATTGATCAGTTGAATGAAGTTGAGCTCCTTGGTGTGACTCTGGACAGTAGACTCTGATGGGTTAGGGTTAGGTTTACTGACTGACATACTGACAGCACAGATAGCAAAGATGTCAGAGGCCTGGCTATTATTTAAAAAAATGCAAATCATTCTTCTGCCATTTGGTCTAGTGCAGCTAAGAAAGATGTGGATAAACTAAACCTACCCCAGAACAGAGTAGCACATCTTGATTTGCAAAGCACCAAGAGCAATAATATTGATACCATGCATAGCAGGTTATCCTGGCTTAAGGTAGAGGACAGACTGAGTGCATCCCTTCTCAGATTTCTGAAGAACAGCTCAGAATTAAGGTTACCAAGCATTTGGCATACAGTCACAGAGTACATACATACACAGCAAGACATGCAACAGCCAAATTGTTTACACTTCCAAAGGCCAAAACGAACAGCATGAAATGTACAGTTATGGAGCATTGAAAAGCTGGAATTCCCTTCCACAGTAAGGTATATATCAGTAAGAGACATAGCCTAGTTCATGAACATCTTTGTGAAATCTGCCTGTATGAAGGATAATAAATGGAGGGCGCAGACTAACAGAGTTGTCCCCGGGTTGGCTATAAGCTACATAGATGGACATGTAAGATGCATACTGGCCCCGATACGTGCCGTTCTCACGTATAGAAAGTCAAGTCAAACTCATTCAAAAATCAGGTAGTTTAATGCTGCCTTGCTCATCGGCAACAATTCGGCATATGGCAAAGTGAAGCAGCACTTGGAATAAACTACAACAAACTACAACAGCAGTTTATCCCATTTAGAATCGGCTGTTACAACTTTCTCACAAGCATTCATTGGCCGTAGCGAGCAGTGTGAACCAACTGTAGGTGATGAAACTCATTGAAAGGTGATAACGTTACTTTGCGGATCACTTGCACGCCGACTATGACAGTAACATTAGATCCTAACAATATGGTAATGGTCTTGGGTCACGTTGACGGGCTAGGTGACCTAGCCGATAAGCATGGCAGCGTTAAATTGGCAGATCTTTATGTTAAGTTTGGCGCAACGGTCACTCCATACAAAGGAGGACAACACGTTATCAGGGGGGACAGCACCGACTATCTAACCGGTGCTAGCGGTGCTAGGCTGAAAACCGGCGAGCATTACCCAGCCTCTGTGGCCAACTGACTGTGCACTTTCCAGGTCTCCTATCTAGGCTGGAAAACAATGGACAGTGAACTAACTACCACATCATTCACACGACCTGGCCAGAAATGTTTCCAGAGATAATGGTCATTCACCTACCATTATCTTTATCCCAGTTGGCTTGACTGGCAGTTAGGATAGGTCAATTTGCGGTGCTAGCTAACGTTAGCTCAACCGGCTAGCTAAGTTAACCAACTCACCATATTTTGTCACAACGGGGTCAGGCTGGAAGGTGAAGTGCGCTACATGCCTTCGTTGTGTTTTTGCATGGGAGTTGCAGCTCGGGGATAGCTTCAGCAGAGTGGCGCCGAAGCAGCTCTGAGCCCCGCTGCTAACGCTAGCGATGGGAACTTTCGAGTTTGCACCTCGGACAAGAAACCGTGCAGCGGCCGCCATGTCTGTTGTTGTGACTGACCAGGAAGGACAAGGTGACAGCATCCGAAGATCGTCTATTGAGACAACTCATCACGCAGTTGCAAACGAGTCTGCTTTCCTGTCTTCAAACGTGGGCGGTAACCCTCATGCGTGCGCTGACGTTAGAAATGTACCCAATTTAGCATTCTTTTTAGATCAGTTTTTAGCTGTGGTTGTTAATAATGCTTTCGATTTGTGTTTAATCTGGTTCAAAAATATATTCGCTGTTTCCTGCGAAAGACATCTAACAGAGGGCCACACCAGACCAGTCAGACCTCGGTCAGACCCTTCGGTCGCGGTAAGGATTGCGGTACCCGGAACAGAGGCAGAGTGAGAGCTCTAGCTTCCTCTTCCGCTTGTCAGCGTCCATGTGCAGAAAAAGGCTCTGATTGGTCAAAACGGAGGGCGGTGCGCGTGGAGGAGATTTAAAGAGTCCACTCCGCTGTGCGAATCAGTTGTGTGCACATTACTCAAAATGTATTTAAATATCACAACTGCGAAAGTGGTGGGAATTTCCATGTAGTGGCGGAGATCAACTTTTAGTTGTAGCATTTCTGTGCACTTATGTGTGATCCAATAACTTGTGGTTAATACATTACACATAAGATACTCCTCATAAGATCCTACTAAGTTTTAAAGAAGAGAACCTTCTTTAAAACTTAGAAGTAGGATCTTATGAGGAGGACCTGAAGGCAGCATTGACTTTATCAGGACTGCTAACCCAATACCCACGTAGCATTGGGACCACAAAAATGTGGTGCAACAACTTTCAAGACCTGGGAAATTGTAGTTAATACAGATGCAGTGCTGTGCTTTGGAGTGTAGTGTGAAAATGTATTTTAAACTTGTGTATTAGAGCCTCAAATGCCATGACATTGCTCAACTATAGGCCATTTGTGACAAGTTTTAGGAAGAGTGATCGACCAAAAACCAGCATCTTAAACTGCAGTTGAAGCAGGTGAAGATGACCAGAATGATTCATAACCAGAAAATACTAGACTCTAGAGATCTCCAATGAAAACACTGTCCTAATAAAAACCTCTCCAGAAATATGTATGTTGTGGCATGGTTTTTTTTTAAAGTTTTTTTTCTTCCCGTAACAGTTTAGTCTTAGCACGACACAAAGATTTACAACCAGAAAAGGAAGACTGTTTTCATATGGAATTCGAATCCTGATCATGTTTAATTCAGTGTGCTCTGTAAGGTAATTCTACATGTGATAAATTCACAATGTCAAGCCTTTCTCAGTAGGCTGTAGGGGCAACATGACTTGCCCTTCTCACAAACAGGAATGTGTTACAATAAAGTCCTTTGTCAGCATTTGCAGTCACCCGTACCTTTACCTCAGCTGACGCAAATTATACACCAATTCTAAAGGATACGTTTATTTAACTATACTGCATGCTTACATTTGTTATCAGAGGAGATAAGTAACGATGAAGCAATCAATGCAACGCAATGACTTTGATTCCAGGAAATAAAACATATAAACTTGTTAGTACCACATCTTACAATACAAGATATTGCAACTGCAATTCAGTGGTAAAAGGTGAAACAGCTCTCAAAAAGGAGTAACAAGAACAGGTTAATAAAAACAAGAAAAAAAAACACATCCCCATCACATTTTCCAGGATGGCTGGCTTGACGACTTCACACACTCCGCAAAGTCCAGCTTCTTGCCGCTGTTGCACATTTGTGCCAAATTCTGTGGATTGCAGAAAGCAGAATTAGTAGCACAGAAATTAAGGGTTGAAGAAAAGTAATGTCTTCTTGCAAATTCTCAATCAATATCAAGTTAAGCTTACATTAGCTGCTCTGACGATGCTGTTGGGAGACTGGAGGGCTGCAAGGTCCGTTAGGATTTTCCTCAGGTCGCTGTTAGAGGGATTTTCTGAAGCAAGGAGGTGAATCAAGCTCAGTGTCACATAAACAGCAAAGTTGGCCTCTAAGTAGTGGCACACAGACACACAGTATTGTTGAGTGTGTGTGTGCTCTGTGTGTGTGTGTGTGCCGTGTGTACCTGGCCCAGGTAATGGCTGTGGGTGAAGCTGCAGGTATGGATGTTCCAGAAGTTCAACGATGGAGATTCGCTCTCTGGGGTTTCGCACCAGGCATCTCTGGCAGAATCAGACGACAGAAGAGAGAGATGAGGTTATCCATGTTTTCATGTCACATCAATCACATTCCAACCACTGTTCCAATCCACAGACTTGAAAGAAGACACCAACTTTTGCTTCTCCATCTGCTTACTGTGCAACAACAGTGGTAGACTGTTTCAGTTTGTACACTATTTAATTCTCTATGGTGAATGCTGATGAATCAGCACAGTGTATATTTGGCAGGTGCATGTCTAACTTTAATGTTCAGACAGTATAAGCTAGCTTTAGACAATTTAAAAAGCACTTAATACTTGTTATACTGAGGTGAAACTGCTACCAATCCTCTCATTGCACAACAGTTAGTTATCAGAGAGCTTGTTTGCCAAAAAGTGAAGTTATTCCATATTAGGGCTGGGCAATATATCGATATTATATCTATATCATGATATGAGACTAGATACCGTCTCACATTTTTAATATCGTAATATCATGGTATGGTATAAGTGCTGTCTTTTCCTGGTTTTAAAGGCTGCATTACAGTAAAATCATGTACTTTTCTGAACCTATCAGACTGTTCTAGTTGTTCTATTATTTGCCTTTACCCACTTAGTCATTATATCCACATTACTGATGATTATTTATCAAAAAGCTCATTGTGTAAATATTTTGTAAGCACCAATAGTCATCCCTACAATATTGTCCCAATATCGATATCACCGTATTTGGTCAAAAATATTGTGATATTTGATTTTGTCCATATCGCCCAGCCCTATTCCATATATGGTCTCATCCAGTGTCCACTGTGTTTACATCAATGCAGCAATCCCAGATTTCAGTCGAGCTCTCTCACCTTCAAAACATCCAGCAGATCCTTCTCTGGAATGTCAGGAAATTCGATGTGATGGGAAGTATCGATGATGGCGTGCAGCTTGGTAATCTGATTGGTGATGCTTTGGAATGGAGTCTTCCGATAGGTCATGCAGTACAGGATGCAACCAAGGGACCACACATCACCTTTGGGACTGATCTTAGGAACAAAATTAGAAAGATATTTCACCACTCTTCTCCAATCATAAATTACTACACTGATCACTGTATTGGCTGAGTAAGAATACCTTGGATCTTGCTTTCCCTGACTTGGATGAAGTGTCCTTGATGGCTTCGGGGGGCATGTAGTTCAGGGTTCCCACCTGTGTTTAGCAAACAACAATGTATTACACACAAGCCCCCTTATCACCTTGCATTAACATGCATCACATATCCGCAATGCACAAACGTATTTGATCTAGTTGAATTGCATTACACCTAGCATTAAAATGCATCTCTGGTATACACTTTGGGATCAGATTTCTCTTCAAAAGAATGTCACGCATGTCACTATTGGAGCTGCCTGTTTCTTTTGCATGTTTCCTGGTTGGATTCACACACAAATATTTATTTCTGTTAGGGTTAGGGTGCGTTCCGTAGCTCTTATATGTGGATTGGAGACACATTACATTTACACTTTGTTGTAAATGGGGCCAAAAGCATCTCTGTCCACCTCTGGAGCTGGTTCAGATGATCACATCTTCAATGCGTATTGGGTGCATTTACATCTGGACTTGATGTGTTTTTGCTCTAAGCGATTACAGTCCGATCACCCAGGACACATATTAATGCCAGGTAAAGGGGTTTGTAATATTCATCAAAATGTATGGAGACTTGTCATTAAGATAAATCTCTTACTTGTGAATCCTTCATAATGCTTGTTACATCCGGTTGGATGCGGTTGGCTATGCCAAAGTCGATCAACTTGAGCGAAGCATTCACGATGACAAAGTTGGCTGGCTTCAAGTCACTATGGACAATTCCTGCAGAGGAGACACGTCAGACACATATTCACGTAATGAAATATGCGATGGTTATAAACAGGTTATATTAGTGTGCCAATGGGTGAAGGATGAGTGAGAGCCAAAGGGAGAGAACCATGTTTGTGGATGGTGTGGACAGCCTCCAGCATGTTCTTCCAGTAGAACTTCCTCTCCAGCGAGTTCACAGTCTTGTGGTTTCGCAACCAAGTGTTCAGGTCCAGGTTCCCACACTCCATCAGCATGTAGATGCAGTTGTTGGTTATTTCGCTGCAATCACACACACAACAAATCCTTATCAGAACATAAGCATTTTTTTCATTTCATACATATTTCATGTTTTCATATCATACATATTTTTGCATTCATTCCATTCATCTTGATCTCAGTATGTTTTGCAGTTATTATGCAAATGCTCATACATGTAATGGACCATGTACTCACTAGTCAAACAGCTTGATAATCTGGTCGCTGTACTGCTGCAAGCGATTCAGATGCTCAATCTCATTTTTGTAGCTTTCCACTGTCTGAGCGTCAGCCTCCTCAAGGTTTACATACTTCACAGCAAACAACTGCTTTTTGTGGTCAAGGACCTGGTACACCTAAAACAACAAAGAAAACAACAGCCAAACAACAGACAAGAAAGAGTTATGTTACAGTTAAAAAAAACCACATAATTAAACACAAGGCAGCACTTTTTGCTTCATATAAATGAATTGGCATTTACCTTGCTAGATCCACCCTGTCCAATCATCTTGAGGATGAAGAATTGTTTGCCCTTAATGGTGATGGATTCGTTTGAAAAAGCAGTGATGGAAGCCTAAAATAGGATTCAAACAAAAACATATCCTATCGTCACAGTTGTATACCATTCACTCTATAGGCAACTTAAGCAGCGGACGGAAAGATACAAGTATCAGTGATAAAGTGGCAAAGCTCATCTAAACGGTGTTAATACGAAGAGAGCTGGAATGTCATATAATCCTAACATCACCACGGTTGAGGTTCACATTCATTCAGCCCAAGAATGTACCAGGCAAGTAAAATAGCTAAACTGCATTTGCGTGTGTGTTTAAATGTTTACTTGTCGGCTAGAAGAAGCCACAGACAGACACAGTGGTCAAAACTCACGACAATGCTGCAATGTTTTGTGCCAGCTTGCAAGCGGTTAAGTTAGTTTTGGCTTGACATGACAAGTCTGGCTAATTATAAGGTCTATAATGTAGCATGACAAGCTACACTGCTCTACATGTCCAGATTCATAATGGTTTTCGCCTCTGCTAACATTTACTTTGACTGATAAGAACTAGCCAGGCTAGCTTATGGGTAGTGTAGTAGTTGTGATGGAAACACCACTGCCTGACGGTGAAAAAGCTTACTTCTCTATATGGAGGTTGAAATATTCATAATTACAATTACAATCACACAATCGAAGAGTTTCAAATCCAGTAGAAGTCACTTAGTCTTCCTGATATTGTTAGGAAGTCATCCACTATAGAATAACATCGGGTGGTTGGTGACATGGGATTAATATTCTTCACTGTACCATGTGACATTCCAGCTCTATCGTGTCTTCTGAGTCCACAAAATGAAAGCAATGTATTCAGTGATCGCAAAGGCACGAGGCATCTGGTACCTGCTGGGTGTGGGAGTAGGACACTTGGTTTAGAGGTGTGCAGGGTTGCTGGGAGGGTGTGGCTCTGTATGCTGCAGAAGAAGCTGATTCAGGGTCTCTCTTTACAACCGGAGTGATAACACTGAGGGACAGAAAATTAACCCACAGAGTAAAGTTTCTGTTCAGACAACTATTTATTTCATATAGGCATCACCGGAAAAAAGTCAATTAAAGACTTAAAATGTCTTCTCTAACTGTATGCAACGACTTCTACAACCTTGATTTTAAAGCTTTTTCAGGACATGAAGACAAAAGCCAAGATGTTACCTGCTAGCACAGGGGTTTCTGTAGTTGTTGGGCGTCTGGCAGACCATAGGTGGGTTCAGTCTGGATGGAAGAGGGAGGGATGGAGTGGGGAAGGCGTCCAGTAGACGGAGAGGAGGTCGAGGGTCAGGGGGTGTAGTGTGTTTATCCTAGGAAGAAAATGATTTAGTGAACACTGTGGTTTGCGTGGGAGACTAAAATACATAGGAACAGTTTAACTGTAGAAATGACTTGAAAATGGTCATAAAAACAGTAGGCAGAACAACAACATACAGTAGGTGGGTTTGGAATGGAAACGGCAAATTTTGATCAAATTTCCTCTATGTTGCTAAAAAGAGGAAAAGTTTTTTATCGATAAAGAAATGATCTGATCAATTCTGACTGAACCACATTTGTTGAATAAATAATGATGCAGGCTTGGTTCGATCTCATTGCACAGCTGTTCTCAAAGAGTTCTCAAATGTCACTAATACCATGGAATATTATACCCCATGTATATCGGGCCCGTCGTGGTTGTTTGGTCATTAGTCGCATGAAATATGTCCAACATTAGCTGACACATAAGAACTATAACAGCTTCCCAAATACTACTAATAAAAAAGACTCCATTCCATTTTTCTTGTGGATGCTTCAACCCAGCTGATGGAAATTCACCTAATTCACTTTTGTTTAAGACCTTTCTAAAGTTTGCTTGAAATTCATTTTAACAGTTGGATGGAAACACAAGCTAGCAAGACAGACTTTTTTGACTGAAACCCCAAAATAATGTATCTAACCTCTGGAGAAAAATGCCGGCCAACAAGAGATGGCATCTTCCAGGCCGATAAAGGCTCCTTGCTGGCAGGTTTAGGCTGCTCCACGGACCGGTTCACAGACACCTGAGTGGGAATCTGCAACTCTTGTTTCCCCCCAGAAGTGGCCACACTTTGTGGACCATGGCTCTGCAAATCTAAAGAAAGAAAGATGGTTATAAAAATCGACAAACTACACCCACTAGTTTGACCTAGAGAATAAATCAGACATACAGTCAAATTAATAGTTTGATACCATTAGGAAGCTGACTCTGGACTCCTGGGGAGTGCTCCTGCTCCTCCTCGGTGGGTACCAGCTGTTTTCCCCCAGCTTTAAGGTTACGCATGGCCACCTCCAGCACCTTGCCCGGCCTAGCATTTAAGGCCTGGGCTTTAAGTAGAATTGATGTTGCTTTGTTCACATTACCTTAAGGGGAACCGGGAAGAAAAGTGAGCATATACACAATGTGGTGCAGAGTTTAAGTAGGACTTACACAACCATGCTCCTATAAAATGCACATTTCTTGCCCTGCTCACAGCAAAAACAGTCACTGTGTCTAAATACTGCCAGTATGCAATTCAGACGTTAAGTACCGTCTAAATTAACTGTTATATCTTGACAATTATATTGTAAACATGACTATTTAAATATACTGCATTTAAACCACACTGAGGACATAATGCTGATATATGTCTTGTGTCACATTGTTCTAACTCTAACTCTGATTATGATGGTTAATTTGACAGTTGCACACGGCACTACATTATAGTTTTTTAAAATTCCTATTCCTTGGATAGCATTTTGTCAGTGTCTAAACATATAAAACAGTATAACATCCTGGCATTTTAAAAATACAGATTTTACAGAAGGGCTGTCTATTTTTGACTTCAGCATACTGAAAAAGTGCAGTTATAAACAGGAACTAGACAAGTGGAGGAGTATTCGGACATGTGCACATCTTTAAATTGTTGGTGGGCTTTTATGAGAGCACCTGCTGTCATTATTGCCAAATGACTGTAAATAAATATGTAATGCATTTGAGAACACCATTAAGAAACACACAGAATTACTAGCTCGGGAGCTTTAACCCACAAATAACCAATTGTGTTGAGTGTATCTATTCCACATATCAGGTTTCTGTAAAACTACAATAAATAATAGTACTGTATATCGAGCAGTATACCTTGAGAGACCTCGAACTGGGCGTGTGCTACGTGGACAAAGGCAAAGCATTTGCAGTTGGATCTTGCAACTATGAAGTGGTCATCTGCTTCCTCTGCGTCTTCAATCCTACAGAAGAATGAAAAAAAGCAGCTACTCTTAGAGAACACCTGACAAAACTTTGATGTTAGAAGCCAACATGTTCTGGCTGCAACAGCCTTGGTCAGAGTTACAGGATAGCATATTCTTTGAACCTACAGAACAAGATCAGATGGCCAATACATCCAGTCACACACACTTGTACTTGAGGCTATGTATGTATACATGCCATGCATTTTTACCTTTAATGGATATAATATACCAGTTCAGGCACTAGTCACCCCCATACCATCAATACCACACCTAGAATTGATAGTTGCCCCACAAACCCTCCCAAAATGCCTTTAAAGTAGATATTTCCATCCACACTCACCCCTTGAGTTCAGCATATCTGACCAGTATTCTGGCGTAGCTCTCGTTCTTGCTGTATTTTTCAATTGGCATTCTGGAGAAGACTTTAGAATAACAGGCCTTTAGCTTAGTAAGGAGGTTCACGTCAGTGTGAGGGTTGCCTCTCTTCTCCAGGTTCAGCAGATATGTCCGACACGACTCCGGGGAATTTGAATTGATGATCTGGTCAAAACTGTAAGTTGTATCTGCCAGGGAAAAGCAAAACTTATCAAAACGACAAAAAATTACTGTAAATGTCGCATTGTCCACACAGCTCTGCAGTAAGAATGTCTAAATACTACACAGCGCTGGATGTACGGTGTGCCATACTCTCTCGATGATATGGTACCTTCCATCCTAGAGGTGTCCCTCCTGTCCTGCCTGTGAAGGAGTGTGGTGGTGGAGTCCACCGTTGTCTGGTCCTCCCAGGGGCGAGGCACTGGACTGGTAGTGGTTGGCTGGGAACACAGCAATGCAAAAGACAGATTTAATTTTTTAATTTAATTTTTGTTATTTTTTTAACCAGATACCTCCATATATTGGTCCTCACTAATACATGCTATGAGACAGCATCATGTCTGTCTACTCGCTCTGTGTCTTGGAGACGGGCTGTGGGAAGTCCCAAAATTCAAAAATCTTTTTGAATTTGCATGTATTAGGACCAATGTGAGGACCAATATATGGAGATAAGGTTAAAAAATTGCAAAGTGTTCCTTTAATATTTCTTTAGCCAACTAGGCACCAAAACCAGTAACCATGAAAACAAGCTCTTTTTTTTACTCACTTTAAGACTGAGGAAATCTCCATTAACAGCCATTTTCTTGGAGGACGATAAAGCAAACATTGAGCTGGTACTTGAACCAGATGTTTGCCTGAAACAAAAAGAAACCAGTTAAGACTCATAATGTGGCCTACACAAATACAAACAGTCACAACTCAAATTCCACTTAGGTAACATCATGCAATGCCATGAAAAAGCATTACAATACTTTCAATTACACAGTGGACTGATATACTGGAATTACTATGCAACGTAGTGGTCGACCGATTAATGGCATTTTGAGAAAATCGGCATCGGAGGATGCCTGCGCTCACAAGGCCGATAAACAAAAAACACATCTGCAGGCAGCCTTGTCAGTGTGGCTGCTGTGGAACGATGTTAGCGCTCCCACTTGTGTCAATTTTGGTGGGTGCTGTGGAACATTGGGAAACGTGCCAGTGCTGGATGTAAAGTTACCTGAGAGAACGTTACCTAAGACTTAAATTCCTAGCTTTCAAAGCTCAATATATTTAATTGGCCACTCTTAGTAACATATACAATGTTTACTGTCTGTATAATTAGATGGATTCCGGTCTTTTAGTGAGAAAATGCGGATAACGTTAGTTGAAAATTGTAATGGTAGCAAGCCTTCAAGGTTTTGGGGAACAAACTTCTAGCTTCTAGCTAATATAATGTTTCGTGTGCGTGTCTCTCTCCCTCTGCACACGCACGTGTGTGTGTGTTTGTCTGTGCTTCAACACACCAAGCTAACTTGGCACAGTGTTTAATGAGAGATAGCAGTGGATTCGCGGGACAGAATCTCTGCTCGATCACATTGTTGTCACCTCTAGTCACTTGGTAGATGATATGAGCAGGCTGTGCAATGCGATTGAACAGACTGAAAGTTGTGCAGGGTGCAGATCTACTTAAGCAAACAGAGACAATGCAGACAATAACATTAGTGTTAAATAAATGTTCATTTAAGTTCAGCAATTTCATGTCTCATTTGTTATTATTATTATATGTTATTATTGAATTGTATTTTACCAGATGCAAAAAAAAAAACAACCCAAAAAACAACATGATATCTGCATTATTATATCGGCCATCGGCCGCCCTGCTCTCTAATTATCGGCCATTGAAAAACCCATATCGGTCGACCACTAACACACACTATATTAAGCAGTTTGAAACAACATAAAAGTGTGTCCTCCATTAGTGATGACTATTTTCAACCTAGGTTTCAGTATACCTACTGCTACCTCCCCACCATAACAGACAGTTATGTCATTATGTATAAAGCCATAGCTAGCAACAAAAATCTTCTCAGATGCCATTCCTCAGGACAAAATCAAATATAACAGAAGTCCATGGTCAAATGCCTAACTATCTGTGGGTCCTTGTCATGAAAACATGTGGAAATCCCCGTCCTACAGAATTACCTGGACAAGCTGTTGGGGATGAATGCATCACTTTTCTTTGAGGGTATCCCATTGCTGTCGTCAACATTCATTTCTGGGATAGAGAAGGGAACTAGGGGAACTCTCCCTGGCTGGAAAGCAAAAGGTCAGAGCACAACTTCAAAGACTGATTAGCCCTTTGGACAAGTACAGGGAAAAAATACTGGCAGGATGAAATCCAACTCTTACCAAGCCAACAGCTCTCTTGCTCTGAGATGCAGACCTCCACCTTGGCAGCTGGTCATCTGATGATCCACTCAGGGGCTCTGTCCTGAGGGTCGGAGAAGAGGGATGGATGTAAGATTTTATGTTTTAGAACAAAATAAATACCTGGTTAAAATTGAAAGCACTTGTTTTATTCTTACCCTGAACCAAAAATAGTGGGGAGCTGTAAGTCGCCTGTCCCGTCTGAGTTCTTGCAGACGTTCTGGAATTCTGAGCCATGTTTGGCAGAATCGTGCAAATTATTGTTGGGTAATACTGGTGAGGAGAAAACATAAAATATGGAAATCAGTTGGGAAAAGCATACTACGGACAAAAGAACAAGGATAAAAAATTTCGGTTACAACTGATTTTCAGAACTAGGGTAATCAATTGTACATCACCGATTAAGTGGGTCAACTGTGTTTTATGCCATGGTGTCAAACATAATAAATACTGACCTGGTATATTTTCCTTATCCTCAGCACAGACAAGTTGTGCTTTTCCCGTCTGCAGGCTTTGTAAGGCAGCCTCCAGCACTTCTTTCGGTTTGGCATCCAGTTCAATCGCCCACTGCAAAATTTGAATGGCTCTCTTTGTGTTGCCTGGTAAGATCAGACAGCAGACACTGAAACATCGCACATAATACTTCCAAGTCATGAGAATAAGTTTATATATTCCTTCGTATTTTCAAGAACAACAAAAGGCATCTCTCTCTACCTTGAGAATGCGCAAACTGTGCTTGTGCAATGTGGACAAATGCAAAATTCTGGCTGTGAGCTCTTGCCACATTGAAGTTGGCTTCTGCCCCATTGACATCTTGGATTCTATTGGAAGAAAAAAAAAAGGGGGGGAAGACTTTATATCCACCAAACTGTAAAAAGCATATCAAAATGACTTACACTGATTGATTATTTCAGAGGCTAAAGAAGGTCTTGAAAGAGCAGGCTAAACATTATAGCTACTCACGCTTTCAGCTCTGCAAATCTGACCAACATCCTGGCATAGCTCTCATTTTGACAGTGCTTTGCCAATGGCATATTGGAGAACACTCTGGTATACACGTCCATGAGCCTGGTGAGATGGTTATGATCCAGGTGAGGGTCACCTTTCTTCTCCAGGTCAATCAGATATGTCCGACAAGTTTCGGGAGAGTTTGTGCCGATGACCTGGTTAATATTCTCGGTGTCATCTGTAACAAAAACATGAGGCGTTAAGATCAGTTTATCCCGTTACTGACAAATGGCGACCGATGTATTTTCATCTCACAGAGACAGGAGGTCGTAAACACTTACCGTCACTGAGATACTTTTTAATTTTGTTGATCTTTTGATAAAGCATGGCAAGTTGCTGCTTTCTGTCCGTGTGCTCCTCTTCCTCCATCTGAAATTGAGGGATAGATGAAAGCACACCATACCATTTAACGTTAGCCCAGATATGTGCTCTCTCTTGCATGGAGAGAAAGTCACACCAAGCAGCACTTATTTCAATGAAATTTAGTTCATCTAGACCGTTATTCCCACCATCTACTTGGGCCAGGGCTAGAGAGGTAGCGAGCAGTGGAAAACAATTCTAAAAACTGATATTGTATTAAAATAAAGTGCTGTTTGGCGAATATGTTTGCCCACTTTACCAGTACCGTTAGACCCTAACGTTTAATAAATGAGCTTAACGTAGCCTAAGTTATGTTCTATCTGGTACGTACATTTGCCGAAAAGCAAGATATCGTTAAATTGCCATATTTATAATGGAGTGTGGCATAAAGATCTTCGCACACAAAAGAGAGCCGTTATGGGATAACGTTACGTTAGATGTGTCAACGGGAATGAGTGACTTACAACAATACAATATTGTGGTAACACTAACGTTAGCCCGGTTATGCTGCGTAAATGTGTAATGACTAATATTTGGTTAGCTAGCTGGGTCAAATATAACGTCAACGGTAACAATAGTTGTTTGTTTCAGATCACTAACGTTAAGTTAGCCGATCAAACTAACGTAACGTTAACTCTATCAACCAGCCGACCGCTAGCTTAAATGTAGCGATATGGCTAACGTTAGAGGTTAACTAGGTTAGCAAACAAACGTTAGTTCCCCCGTAATTCAGATATCCAAAGTTCAACATATCTAAACACATCCTAAACAATATTCCAACAAAACATTGTTATCAAATCCATCTCACCATGTTTTACGGTGTCACAAATTAATCTCGTTTTACGTTTTTACAGGACGATAGTCTCCATTTCAACTGCGAATTTGGGTTTACCCAGTTTTCAAATCAGCCACGTTCACCCACGTCGTGAGCTGATTGGATGAACTGTAGTGACGACAGGGGTGCGTTGAGTTTATTTACCCGCGTTTCACTCCTGCTTTTATTGCGGCTAACAAAGCTCAAACGGAGGGCACGTTTCTTGTAAAACGTCGTCATTTGCGATACCTGCGGTTATTTATGAGCTAGGCAAATCAAATTATGTAATTTCAAGTTTTGTCTGATACATTATGACATATTTATTAACTAGCCACCACCGAGTGAATAACTGGGATAAAATGTCTGACATGCAAGTCTTTGACCATACAACTTATTTTTTTTGTATTTTATTTCAACTCGTGTAGTCATATAAGCAACTTGATCATTGAATAAAATGCATTACGGGCAAACTAATGTCCCGCCCAATTTATCCGGCTCAGCCCTGCGTACAGATCAAACCACACAGTCTTCTGCATTTCAAGGGGGCGCGCGTTCGAGACAGACACTGGTTCATTTGTTATCGTATATCGCTTGTATTACTCTATTATTCTATCAATCTATCTATTCTAATCTATTATTACTCTACGCTAGTATTACTCCATACAAAGTGTGCTTACTATATTATAGCCTAATTGGGCTCATTTTTACCATTGACTGTCATTTTCTAAACATAAATTCAATTTCGATTTTTCTGACAGCACTTGAAGGCAGCAGGTCCACGCCGCTGCTGTACTTCCCTGTTCCTGCTCCTCCCAGTTCAAAGATGGCAGCCATGGGACAGTGAACAAGCGACGACACATTTTTAGAGGTTTTATCATGAAACCTAACTGGAGTCAGCAGCCGGCTGTCCCATGGTTTTGACATGACAACAATATAGCTACTGCAAATGTGTCGTCTTGCAAAGACAATTATAGGATATAGAGATATCATGTTTTTCTGTGAGCTAAGCTAGCAAGCTACGGTTAGCCAAATAAATGAACCCGTTTTTTCTGACACTCAAGAAAATATCAAAACCAGCTGCTCTGCATACTGTGTATTGACACCGTGCATGGTGAGTATCTGCACCACTGATAAAGATGTGCAAAAAGCTAACCTTGACACATATAGCTAGGTTAGTTGGCTAATGCATCCTTGGAACTAGCTCGATACGTCCCGTTTTGTGGTGTGTGGAGAACGCCATGCCAAATGCTATTAAAAAATCTGTCAATTTAAAATTTCTTTGCTTATTGGCAAACATTCATACCCGTTGGAGCATGACTTAAGGTAATTTAGGAATCCTTACGGTCTACTGGCAAATTCGGCATGAAAGTGATCCACCAAGCGTCACTTTATTTTTTCCTTTTTTTAACTTTAAGTGTCGGTTCACATTTGTCACTACTGCCTCCATGATGTATTTTGGTAGAAGAAAATTATAGGAATAAGTGACTAACCCGTTATAAAATGCCATTGAAATGAGTGGCGTTTGCTTTTTATGATTCATGTTTTAGTCATGTTCTACCATGCATGCCCTTTTGCCGACAAGCAAGGACATATACAGTTCATTTTTGTATTATGGAGTTTGGCTTTACGGGCTCTTCATGCAAGAGCTAACAGTTAGGGAATAGCATGATTGACTGTCCTTGGTATTCACTGATATACGCCAACACGTTGTTTTTTAAGGGCTGCTGAACAGCTACAGCTGATTTCATGCAACCCTGCAAAATATTATTCTAGTGAAGACCTGGCATAATACATACCCTGGGGGTGGGAGGCAAAGTAGGAGACCATTTTATCAATGTCAATCTAATTCCTAATATTTTCTCTTCTCTTTTTCACCAGCTCAGTTTCATCATGGCCATCACTCAGTTCCGCCTTTTCAAGATCTGCACATGCCTAGCCAACTTGCTTTCTTTCTTTAAACGGTTGATATGCAGGTAAGCACAACTGGACACTTTGGAAAATATTCAAAATTTGGGTTAATTTAATGTTGCATTGCTTATTGACAAACATGCATACCTCCTTTAACAAGACCTAAGACCTTTTAGAAATTGTGAGATATTTAATGGTAAATTTGGCATACATCTGATCCACCCAAGCAGCACTTTATTTCAATAAAATTTCAACTTTGAGAACTGGTTCATGCTGCTTGCCACTGCCCGCCATGGTGTATTTTGGTCGAAGTAGATTGTGGAAATAACAATTAAACCAATTTAAAACGTTGACATGTTATTGAAGGTAGGGCTGCTTGGTGGATTACATGTATGCTGATTTATCAGTGGGACTTAAGGTCTCAATTCATGTTGTACAAAGTATATATGTGTGATAATAAGCAAAGCAGCATCAATTTCCAGATTTGCAAGCATACTTTTTTTTGAGTTTGGTGTCCCCACGAGAGAGAACGCAATGTATATATTACCTAAATGTCTGGTAATTGTGTTCCTTGGGTTGCTGCTTCTTGTTTTTGCATTAAATGGGTTATTTGTCATTTTTATTTTTATTTTTTGAATTCCTCTGCAGGACTGGAAGGGGGCGTAAACTCAGTGGTGATCAAATAACTCTCCCAACCACAGTGGACTTTTCATCATCTGTACCAAAACAGGTCAGTGTTGTATCAGTCAACAGCAGCTGCTCAGTAGGCCTCTCTGCATGTTCGTTTTAGCACAATGGCAGCGTTAGGAGATAAATCTGGCACTGGCCATTTCCAGGTCAAACTGAAGACTGAATTAATGGACATAATTTCAAAATTTGCATTTTATCTAATCAGAGTAATCCAGAGCAAGCCTGAAATTCTGGGATTGATGGGTATGGCTTTAAAAGCTAGTATTGTGACTGAAGGTGGGGGAGAAATGGAACAAAATTTAAAACATACGCTCACATAT
>OMOV01100899.1:13596-28874 GCA_900312565.1 Beryx splendens | reverse complement strand
GAAGGAGATTGTCGTATATTTTCCATGACAATGGTGTTAGAGAGAGTGTGCTTTAGAAAAAGACTAGGGGGTTAGGTCAATACATTTAACCGTGACACCACTCTGGTGCAAAAATGCCTTTTCTTAAAAATACATACACAATGGCAACTGATACTACTATCTAAACACACTGGACATATACATACATTATGTATCAAGCCAGAGATGAAAAGAGAAAATGCCCTGGTCTGAAAGTCCCTTATCAGTGCAACACAATAGAGTAGCTATCAGCCAGGGCTAGCCAGGTCAACCACAGGCACAACTTCACCTTTGTGTTCATGTAAAGCTCAAGTACAATACAGGATGTCAGGGATCACAGCAGAATCTCTCACTCCTTGACACAATGTGATCAGCATGATTATCGCCAGTTAAACAAGTGTAAAATCTGCTCGTCAGAGGTGGGATTTGAACCCACGCCTCAGTCTGGAGATGAGAAACCCTGGTGCCTTAGACCACTGGAGCTACTTATCCTCTTGATTCCTGACTTTTTGACTCTCTGTACTTCAAGGACTCAGAGAATAAACGTGTAGGTTTAGGGTATAAAGAAAAGGGTTATAAATAAGAGAGAAGATGGTCTTCATATTCCATTGTGGATCACTTTGTTCTTATCAGCACTTTGGGCAGCAAGGTTAGAGAAATTGCTTTTAGTAGTCAAAAGTTTGCTGGTTCTTCCCCCAGTTCCAACAGTGCCTAATACTACTGAACTGCCCCCGGGCAAGACCTGTGGAACCCACATGTACATGTAACAACCTGGTCCAATGAAAGGCACTGAAAACTGGCTAACAACAGCTAAACATATCCCATTGTGGTTGTGTCTGTCCTTAAAAATAAAGGCAAACATATTCTTAATCTTTGTAGTTTGAGATTTACCAGAGGAGTGTCCGTAGAACCTGACCAACTCAAGATGTTTCTGAAATTCAACCTGCTTATGGCTTGACTTAGCAACTATATATATATATTTCTCACACCCCCTTAATACACACACACACAAAATATATATATATATATATATATGTATATATACATATATATATATATATATATAACTCTTTGAAATAGGCTTATGCAATATATTTATTTTATTTATTAACTGCAATGGAAGGCTTTCTGACTTACAGTAAGGCTTAAAGAGGATAACTGATCCAAATTAAGTCTACTGGTCACAGATATTTCCAGTGGAGTGACAGAAAATCACACCAAGAATTTCTAATAAGTTTTGGTGTTATTTTTCATCAAATAGTGCATATTTAGGCCACATCACAAAGTTTACTAAATAATCTATAAACTTGAAAAGTATTATTTATTTCTCCACTCTTTTTTTTCCCTGTACACCAACTACAGATGTGTGTGCACAACAAAGTAGGCTGACAGCTCTCAGTAGCTACCTATATCCTCACTTCACAATAAAGGAAAATAGCCTAAAAACAAAAGCCCCAAACATCAAATAGTGTTTTGTAATCTCTCACTTTCACACTCAACTGTACACAAAAAGGTGACCTATCCAATACAATGTACTAAAGCAAACAAGGTCCACAACGGATAAGAGGAGCCGTGTTTAAGCAGCCATTAGCAAGTGTTTGAGTAAAAAGAGCCATTTAGAAAAGCAGTGCTGTCATGCGGTATTTGCTCCGACAGTGCTTAAAGGCTGGCTAGTTAAATAGGCAGGGAAGGAAGGGTCAATATTTTCACAGGCAAGCCTGGAGACACAGGGCCTGAGATTGGCTGATAGCTGTTTCCCAGATTTAGCTTGCCGCTTTCAACCAGTGTCCACAAACTGGTTGGGCCACTGACAGGATGGACATCCTGTCTACAAGACAAATCACCACAGGAAGGGCAATAAAGAGGAAACCATATGGATAAGAACTAATGCAAGTTCAAATTGTGTTCAAACAAAATACAAATCTGATCTGTGTAGCTTACAGTGTTAATAAAAGGCAATGGATAGTCTCCCTCACCGATTTTCACTGCACCATTACCTAGTTATTGGTAGTGAGGCCTGGATCAATAAGTGCAGTGAAGCAGAGACTTGGCTGAACCGAGCTTCCTGTCCCTGCTGAGTGGATTTGCAATCAGCAACTGTTAAGCCATTTTAACATGTGGTGCATTAGGTCATGTTGATGAAAGGATGCGCAATTGTCATGTTTTGAAGAATGGCCAAAACTGGTAATTGAAGCTATTGGAATATTTAATTATTTCATATTAATTATTAGCTTTGGCATTGAGATTAAACTTTATTTCCATTTAAAAGTGGGTCTACAATGAATTATGATATCTTTACATCATAATATAGACTAAAAATATGATAATATTATAAAATATAGTCAAGTGGCTATTCACGGTGCAAAGGTGAGTCTACACTGATTCTATTAAAGTAACTTGTAGACACACATACATACACATTTCTGCATATTCACATCCAATAATTACTAGACTAGAAGCTAGAATAAAGAAATAAAGAAAGCCTATGACCCATGCCAATCAAATTTATAATTTTGTTTGAATACTAAAACTATAAAATAACTTAATATTCTATAAAAATAATAGGCCGTGTAAACAAATGAATGGATTACAATTACAACAATCTTGTCAGAGAACAGGCACCTCTACCTGCCCCCTTGGTTGCCACTGTTAAATAAAATATGCAAACCAGTGACTTACCAGCAATCACAAGATTCAAACTATCAAACTACCTTTTCTCCAGACCCTCCGATGCTGTCAGTCTACGTTTGATGATTATTGCCAAGATATTTTTGTAAAGCTACGACAATAAGCCGGTTTCAAACTGAAGGTAGAGGCTTTATTTGACACACCAAAGTAAAACATTTCTTTTGAACACTCAACTAGTGATGAGTAAAAAAGATAACATTTTTGCTCCCGAAAAAAGTACTATATGGACTTTAGATTAGAGAAGGCAAGTACTGAAATCATTTACTGCCAGTGCCACCTTCCAGATGTAAAGTGCCGCTGTGCTGCTGAAGGGCACCGTCTCAAAGAGCAAAGATTGAAGTGAAATCCATGACATTGCTTGACCCGGCACAATACAGTATTCAACAACTAGGCCTGCTTCAAAGCCTCTGGTCAAACGCTTAAAAGGAGTGAAAAGCACAGTATCGTCTGAAAGCCGTGCTGAACACCCTCCAACACCTCCCAAACACAGAGAGGCCCTTGTTGAGGCTGAATAGGAAAAATGAAGAGCATATGTGTTTGATGAGCCAACTCTAGTAGTCAAATCACTTTCCAAAGTCGATTTGCCAAGTGCGCGTCGCCTATTACCGCCCATATTCTTCAGCTTCATTTGCTGCGAAATGATAATGCAGCACTTTCAGGTTTAGGGAGCCGTCAGTGGCGGCTCATCGTCCAGGCAGAAAAGCAGTTCAGCAAATCGACGACCTCGCCATCATGGCTGCCCAGGCGTTCACTGCGAAATGATTCCAGTGAGGCAGCAGGGCGAGCTGGGAAGTCAGGGCAGCCGGTCTGAACTCACTGACAGTACAGTGCACTACACTTCATTGAATAGGTGACTAACATCTAATTCAGCTTGAGAAAATGCACCCAAAAAAAACCCCAACTCCATCAACTTGTCTGAGCCACTCTCTCATGCACAGCCAGAAATACTCACTTTGTGAAGGTATTTAGTTCCACCTGCTGTTCAGATTGTGCACTGCAGGTTCTCTCTCCCATTTGCTGAATGAGTGCATGATGATCTCTCCACTTTCTCTCTACTGGACTCTCATTTCATTTGATCAAACATACTGCATAGTCAGCTCTTTACAGTACAATAATATTGATCACTTGTAAATCAAATCTATCAGTACACGGCTTATCAGGTTGTCCGTGCAATGTGAAGTTTCCACTTAGGAATCCCATCGTCATCCCACCATGCACCATGGAATATCTAACATTTTATCTAACATGAAAGTCTGACTGAATTCTGTGCATTGAGTATTCATAGAAGATAGCGCAGAAAATTGGCACAAATAAGCCTTAGTGAAACAAAGGTATTGTTCAATAACAAAGAAATATTACCAATGAGTAGGCAAGCTTAGAAAAACGGGCTCTGCCCTCAAAAGATGCAGAAAAGATTCTAGCTTTCATCCACTCAGTCTATGCTATTAGACGGAAAATAACACACTCCTCACAAATGCTCTTCCCAGAAGAAGCTGCTGTTTCAACAATCTGTCATCAAAAATGTGTCCGCAACGCAGGCTTCGTCCAAACATTTGCAACATGCTGGTGGAATTTAACATGACCAGGATGCAAGCAGCCGAGGCCCAGTCCGCAGGATTTTAGCGATGACTCCACAAAACATACAGACTTGCTAGTGTGTGCTTCTGTTTGGCTGCGTGGTTTGCGTTGACATTTCTCATCAACTGTTGACTGGCCAAGAATGTTGCACAAACAGGCAACCACCCACATAAAATGTCTATTTGTTAGCTGTGCTTAGCAAAGCCTTAAAGTGAGCCTTTCAGTTTGGAGTGAGAGTCGCTGTGGTTTGGCCAAATAGTAGGAAGAAATGTGTGTGCTTGACCTCCAGGTTGCACGGACAACAGTCTACACAGACACTAAAACGTTTAGTTTCTCTTGAGTTTCCTTGCCACGTGGGTTGATAATTGGCTCCCAGTACAATATTATCATACTAATATTGCTCATCTTACAGTTGTACAATATCTTCAGCATTGGGATTCAATAATGCCATAGACTATACTGCTTTTTATCACTCTTTTAAAAAATATCCCTTTAAGCAATATCTAAACCCATTCCAAGTAAGAAAAAAGCCACAAACCAAAGAAACTCAAGGCCTTCCACACTGACTTTCAATGACCATTTTTTACATTTCCAAAAAATATTATTAGCAGCAGATCTTTCATTAAAAGCCTGTAAATGTGAATAGAAATATCATCATACCGGGCTTCAATAAAGCCGACACAGAGCAACTTAGAGTCAGTGCAACAGTAGAATATGTATTCAATTGCGAGATCACAAGAAATTACAAGCCAAAAGTGTGTTTCAAGTGTTTCAGAAAGCCACATTTAAAAGCTTTTAATGCTACCTGGAATATTTATGACCAATTTAACAACCAAAAAGCTGGTAAAAACAGACTATTTACGACTCCGCTACTTCCTGAGTGAAAGTTCTGAAACTAAAGTTGAGCAGTATAAGCAAAAGGACACCACAAAAAATGTAATGTTTAGGAATATGATGTCCAACTGTGGTTATTACAGCAAATGCGATGAAACCAAAACATGTTTAGCATTATATTACTGGCCCTGATCTCTGCTCTGACATGCATGCGGGTCAAATGACCAACCTGGAAGTGCGAGTAAAGTAATACAACATAAGAAAACAAAACATTGCGGGCAATCCCATTCACATCATTTGCCTTTATTTTTGAATTCTACCTTGACTAAATAGTCAATATCACTAATTTTATAGCTGCATCAAAATGAAACTTAAATAAAGTAAGACCGTGTTAAGACCTTAATTTAGTATAATTTACGACCTTTTAGAGGACCTGCAGATTGAGGAATTAGGGAAAACAAGAGATTTATTGATGTTTGAATGAATTTACTGCCACCAAAAAGAATAGTGTTCTACACATCTTAAGCATCGTTTCAATATACAAAAAATCAAAAGCTCCTTCATAATCCTTATTTACAGTTAGAAACAGCAAACCCTACTCAGCAGCTCTACATTACCGGTTGAGGTTCTGAACAATGTAATATCTATTAAAGGAATACACTGGCGCTTGGTAAATCAGTTTAAACTGATCCGCTTACCTTTATGGTATGTGAAGACAGGTGGCAGTTTCACCTTCGTGTCAAGTAATTAGTGAATCACAGTGCATATGCCAACACTTCTGCTGAGCTAGATTGGCCTACTAACACATACAGTGTACTGAAGTATTAGCATGCAGTAATCTATTACCAGACACACAAACTGCCACCAATTCTCTCATTTTGCAAGTTGATCAGAAAGCTTATTTGCCAAAGCCAGTGTGTCCCTTAACAATACCATAACCCTCAATGCAAAAAAGCAAGTGCATAAAAATATTACATTTTTATTTTCTAAGTAATCTTTGGGTGAAGGTAAAAAGCAGTGAAAAGTTGAAGCAATAACAAAACATTTACATGTTCATGTTTCCATGTCTGGGCCCTAAATATTGTCTTTAAAAAAGTCCTGGTGTTAAAAAAAAACCTAATTCCTTCAAAGTACAATTGAAAAAATCTAGTTTCTGTTTAAATCAATGTCTTATGATTATGATTAAATGACATTCAGACTCTAAATCACCCATCTAAAAAAATAGATATAGTAGAAAAAAATTCTGACCCAACAATATGCATAGTTTGTGAAGTGAAGTGAAGTTTGCTTCACTGGTCCAAAACACAAGAGTAATCCAGCATGTTTTCAAGGGGAAGAAATCTTCCTAATGTGTCCGATGACTTAAGGCTTTCTGCGTCTGGAACAAAAGCATACAAAACATTAACGTGCCTGATTTTAAATCCAAATCATCAGCTGGAATGTGTGTCATCTATACATACACTTGCACACAGCCCACATGTAAACACAAACACAATCACACACTTTCATTTGCTTACTTTTGATAGCCAGCGCCTGAACTTGTGCTCGCCACTGGAACCTATTGGGAGAAAAAGGTTAAAGAAGATTGTCGTTGTATCTTTTATTCTGGCTGAAAAGTTCTCCAGCTGGGGAATCTACCTTATTACGAAAAATGTGTTAATTCATAATGTAATTTCATAGCTATGGTAGCAGAATTGCACAATCATATACCCCCCAGAGATCTTTTTACAGTCAACTATTTTTTGCTGATACAATGCTGTTGCTGAACTACTGAGATAACTCATCACTCCCAATGAATATACCTGCTTTCCCCCAACCCTTTCATTTGCCATCCATGTCCAGTGTATCCATAGGTGCTCGCCCAAGTTCACTGCAAGGGGTAGTTTCATCAAATCCTGAAGTATATGTTGCTGTGCCCATTTTTTAGCTCAGTTGTGTCAGCACCTGTTGCTCATTTGACACGCTCTACCTATACATACAAACAGTGTAGCCCATTCCTGTTGCGTGGTTTATGTCCGTTCTTTGATGTCTTCAACTTTATCTTTGTTAAATGTCTGTAGAAGTCTGACCCGATGCTCTTAAATACAAGGAAATTCCTGTAAAAGGCTAAAATATATGAAATCTGAAATTATTGGCACAAATATATCCAATGCACCTGCAAAGGACGGGTAAACTAAAAACAATTAAATCTGCCAATAATTACTTTTACCAGACATTTACAAAAAAGAAAACAATCAACCAAAGACAAATTTTATCAGCATTTGACAGGTGGTAATTTCAGATAGGCTACACATCAGATAATAAAATTTATACCCAATTATTGTCAAGGATTTGCTGTGACAGGTAATTGGTTTAAGGGCCTAATTATTTAGACAACTGATACTGGAAGGCAGATGTGGATGAATGTGGTGAATGATGTGGGGGAAAGAAAAACACTCCACATGGACCAGAAAAGTCAGGCATAAGCAGATTATTTGTAACAGCGACACAGATTGGTCAGTTATTCTGGTAGTTAGCAACGCATCATCACAGCAATCAACAGCCTTGCCAAGAGGCAAAGATAAAGGAGTAATGTTTATCACAATCAGCTTTGCTTGTTTGGCAATTTAAAACAAGTAAAGCTCATCATGTAATAAGTGTCTACAATCACAGGGATGCCAGACTTCTTTCCATTGTTTACTAAATAACTTACCCTGTTTTCTATGTCATCTATTTGAGCTGGTCCTCCTCCAGACCCTGATCTCCTCTTGCGACTAAAAAAAAACAAACAGAAAAAAGTCTTTGTCAGTTCTCTGGACAACAGGTATGAAAAGCATCATAAACATGTGAGAAGTCACAACAAATGTTGGTAATGGTTTCAGGGCATGGATAGCCACAAAGAAACACCACCACATTGCTCCAAGTTGGCTCAAGTGGGCAAACAGTAAATCTAGAGAATCACTCAGTATTTCCTTCATTCTAAACACAACTGCCAAATCACTTTGCTAACGGAACACTCCTCAGACTACTTAAATTGTAAACGTACCACATGACCAACTCATAATTAAAAATGGTTAACAATCCTTTTGATTTGCCGTTGTGATTCATGACCTCTAGTCGTAACTAGAGCAAGTAGGCAGATGATGTTTATCCTGCTAACTTTCACGATCAACTTTCATGCATTTCAATGACAACAGTTTTATAGCTAGTTACTAAATGAAGTTGGCTTTATTAACAAAATGCCAAGTGTTTACTGCATCGCCATTCTAACAACCACTGTTCTAGCCAGCAAGGCTGTAGTGCTTGGGCACATACCTTGGCGCAGTAGGACACTCTTGTTTTAGCGTCTCAATGTCTGTAAACTGTACAGCTTGTCCCCCGCCTCTTGTTTTGAAAACATCGCCCTGCGGAAGTAAAAAAACGGATAAAAATGTCCTAGGGAGAACAGAGAAACAAGCGCATATACACAAAGAACCGTATCATGACCGTATTCACTTTAACACAACAGCAAAATAAAACCTTGCTCAGCTACGGCGACTAATTGTTTTGCAACAGGCCCTGCATGTGAAACCGATTAAAACGTGATTAAGGCAAAAGCATGCAAGAAAGAAAATAATCAAACGGAGGTCTCAAATTGAGGAATCATGCCATTTTACCTTGATCAGCTTGGTCTCGATCTCCCCATCGGAGGCAAGCTCCTGATGCCTAAGCACATATTTGTGGCATTTGGACAGAGCTTTCTCGCTGGGGGTCGACACCTTGATTGCATTGGGTATGATTGGCTGCATGACAGTGTCTAGGTCCAAATTAGAAGATGGCTTGTGGTCTACCCATTTCTCCCCACCCGCAGAATGTGAGCGCCTGTGCCGTGGATGAACCGGTGGGGCCACCTGATGATCCCAATGTGAGGAAAAGACAAACCAAGAAGTTATTCACATGATAGTGGCTGGACCACAGAAGGGTTGGTGGGGTTAGTAGTCAGTGTTGATTAGTGAGTGTTAGCGGGTACTGAAAATATAGGTGTTACTGAAGACATGGGGGGCGGGGTGTGACCCACTGGATACATGGAATTTTAAAAATAGGCATTTTCTACATTTCAGGAAAAAAAATATTTTGAAGTTGTAGCACTGTAGTTGTAGACTCAAATCAAATCACAAAACAGAAAGTTAAAAAGAGAATATTCTGGTCTTCCAGCAACACATACATTTTCATAAAGCACCTGAACCACCCACTGCAGTGAAAAGCCCACTAGTTAGTTACTAATGAGAAATCTCATGCAAAGGAACACCTAAGAGTGTTTTTGATCATGTGAAAGATGCATTCAAAACCAAAGACGATTGATAAAAGTGTTCAGCTCTAACTCTTTTTAAATGATTGATGCAGTGAAGCATTATGCTTAACAGCGTTAAAGTATGTGTGTTAACTTGTGTTGCCATGACTTCAGGCATGCAATCAACCCAAGAGCACAGTATGGCAGTCCTAGCTCTAAATGAAGATTGTTATTTGAATTTGACTGTTTTTTGGAAACATACAAATAAACTTGAAATCTTTTATACTATTTGAGATATTTGACACCGCGGAAAATATCACAATACATACACAGAATATTGGCACAAGCTGCAGACTTGAGGCGTATTGTAGACACCTAGAGCTCTCCAACACCATGCGTCTAAGTAGGGATGGGCGTGAGTAATCGATCCCTCGACTACTCGCCGTTATGAAGGAACTCGAGGGGCTAATGAGGAAACTCGATTTTTTTTTTTACATGTGTATGTGTATATATTTTTTTAATTTTCACATGTATGTATAACAACTATTTCTTGGCTCCAATGTGAATGGAAAGCGAACACAATGAAGTTTAAAAAAATATTTTGATGCAAGTGATCTCGATTGACTGTAGTCTTGATATGCCCTTTTGATTGGCTGTGAGGTCGCGTGCTAATTTTAAATTTGCGCCCAAGTGACATAGCTCAAACAAGGTCAACAACACAGTTTCACTATGGCTGCTAAAACTAAGCGCAGCGAAATATGGAAGTACTTTATAGAAATAGAAGGAAAGCGAGTAGAGCATTACTAGTACAATGCGGCAACATATGCTATTAAAGCATAAAGGAACGTCGCTGGCAGGGAATTCAGATTCGCAGCAGCCACGTACGACAGCGTTCACCAGCACAAGACGCCGCTGTGATTCAGTCCGAGAGGAGAATATCACCAAGCTCATCACATCGATGATAACTCAAGAGATGCTGCCTCTGAGTTTTGCGGAGGATAAGGGCTTCCGTGATCTCATGGCCTATATAGAGCCAGAACACACTGCGCCATCACGGAGAACAATCACAGCCAGAGTGGAGAACATGTACCAGGATAAAAGCGAGGCCGAGGCCGACCTGAGTAAAGTGGGCGAGGTTGTCTGGCCTATATGACAGGGTTAGCGTGCCGGACATCACCGAGGGAGCTGGCAGTGATGCCCGTATTCATGCTGCAAGCACCGAGGCGCTGAACACCCTTTGGGGAAGACTACTATGCCAAAAATGTGGATGTAAACGAATTAGAAGTGTATTTCAGTGATCCCTGCATTCCTCCTTAGCTAAACCCGCTGGAGTGGTGGAAGTCCAACGGGCACCGGTTCAAGAAACTGAGCATTCTGGCAAAGCAGCACCTGGCGATTCCTGCCACCTCCGTGCCAGCGGAGAGGGTTTTTTCCACAGCGGGACTGATTTTAAACAGAAAGTGCACTCGCCTTTCTCCCGAACATGTGGACATGCTCGTTTTTCTGAGCAAAAACGTTCCATAAGAAAAATTAGGTTTTGAGAGGAGAGGAGCTGGGCATTTTGGGTCGGAAGGCCTATTTCTTCCATTTAGGGGAGTTATTTATTTTACTTTTTATTTGCACTCTTTACATTTACTTGTTACATCTTTAACATGTTACTGTAGCCCATGCCTGTTTTGTTTTAATTTCGCTAACAGGCATTCTCCCAGTTTGGTGAGTTAATTCCATTTAAAAAATGTTATTATTAATTTTACTTGCTTCAGTTTTTATTTGCAATGTTTATTGTTACTAGTTACGTAGGCCATACTGCACGGTACTGTAGCCCATGTCTGTTTTTTGTTTTGATTTCTCTATAATGTATTATAATTAATATTATTATTTGATGCTTTTTTTGTTACAACTTTTTGTTAGTTGTGAATAAATTCTTTATATCAAATAGTAACTGTGACTGTTTTGATTGAAAATATGCATTGGATATATTGCTGTTCATTGTTATTGCTGCTGCCATGCTTTTTAAGACTCATTCTAAAAATAGATTTCCCTCCACGAGGAATCGATCTCCCCTCGAGTAATTCATGCGATTACTCGATCTGGGAAAACATTACTCGTGCCCATCCCTAGTCTAAAGGGGGTTGGTGCTGGCACTATAAGTCAGCGTAACTCACGTGCACCCTTTCTATAGATTTGCAGCCTTTTCATACACCTTGAGCACAGGTTTCACATAACGTACGCACGGGACAGCATGCTGTACACAAAATACATTTTTCCCCTACAGGGCAGCAACTCCTGGGCTCCACAGCGTTTAAAAGGCAATGCCTCAGCAGACATGAAATGGCAACTACTCCGTAGCCAGATTTTATACTATACTAATCAGAAGACCCAAAAAAAAACAGGATTTACAGAGACCTGTGTGCAAGCGAAGGATAGTCGAATTGTCAAAAGTCTGAACAAGTACAGCTCAAGCGTGCATATCAATGTAATACCTGGGTAACTTTCCACAGTCTGAACTGAGCCCTCAGTTTGTAGTCGTATTATATAGTGTATTTAGTTATTAGCTTTTCCTTATTCATGATTTGGCTTCCATAGCCTGGTTCTGAAGAACACCCTGACTAAAAACCATGCGTGTCTTTTGGCTTCAAAGCAGGTCAATGGTCACTGTGGTAAGCTTAAAATAAACAATACTACTACGACGATGACTACTACTAGAAGTGCAAGTGCTCTTCACATAAATAGGCACTTGTGAGTTTTTACGACCGATGATGACACTTGGATGAAAATATTTAATTTCATAGTAATCCATTCAGGCTATACAGTGGGGGTTCCTACTGAGTGTGTGGTTTAGATTTGAAGTGGTGCTGTTGACCTCAGGAAAGCTACACAGAAAAAGCAGTTGTAAGAGTCTAGAAAGCAGTTGGGCCACTGAAAGGACTGCAAGCATGGTAAAACTACTCATAATGGCACATATTTAACAGCTTAAAATGCATGTCTAGTGGTTTTACAAGCATGGCAGATCAGTCTGCCCTATAGTCTGGAAAAAAGAAACATGTATGTAGTGCAGCGACTGAAAGGTGCATTTCCACAAGCAGAGACATCTACTCACAACACCATGGATGCATTTCTATAAGGCACAGCAGACTAAACTACAGCGTGTCAGAGAAGACACCTAGATAGATCCGACTCTAGAGACTCTAAAGGATATCTAGGGATTCTAACGTACACTAACCCTTGTGCTTGACTCTAGGTCTAGCCCACAGACAAGAGTCGTAGCAGGGGCTTCAGTGTCTGGGGCCCACCGCTGGCCTCTCCTGCGGCCCACGCTGTTGCTGTTGTGATATGGGCCGGGGGTCCGGCTCTCATACTGGGGGGTCCCAGGGTGCCTGCCCTGCCTTGTGTCTACAGGGAACCTCTGCTCCCACTCAGAGATGCAGGAGGCTACTGAGAGACAAGCTGAAGAGGAGGAGGAGGAGGTGGTGGAGTATGGGTCTTGAACTGCCCTAAGGTTGGCTGGGTTTTGGCGGGAAGGAGTTTGGCTGAAGTCCTGAAAAGTGATGAGGGAATGGAGCCAAGTATTGAGGTTGTGTAGAGTGTCTCCGGATAGACAAATACACAACAGTGGAATATAGAAAAGAAGGTCCTGTATGCGGTAAGCGCATGCAACATATAAATCACCAAGACTTCCATAATATCAAGTAGTTAGTGAACAGTTTCATCACTCCATGCAAAAAAGCAGACCTGATGGAATAAGTGGTACGGAGTAAGAACTCACAGGGAGTGCCGATGGCGAGGCAGACCTCTTCTTGGGGACGGGGCGATCTCTCTCCCTTGAGGACCGCTCAGGCTTCTCTGGGCGCTCAGTGGGACAGCTGCTGCTGGTTTCTGTCACTATAGCCTTGAGCTGCTTCAACTTTTCATCCTTCACCCACAGCTTGTTCTGCATCTCCAGCTGCTTGGCATTCACTCGCCTGTCCTATTGGGAAAACACCAGCAGGAAATGCTTGACAACACAGGATTGATGCTGTAATAATGATACTCTTTAGCTAAAATAACTCAGTGCTCTACATCCTGGAGCATAATGCAGATAAACAATAATTCTTATTCAATTTTGCAACCAAAATTATATGACAATGAATGTCTGTTGATTGTGAAGAGCCCCAAGTTTGAACTCGGAACATATGTAACCAGAAAAGTCAAGCTTACCATTATCCCATAAGATACCCGGGTGTGTAGCAGCAACTTAGCTATTACTGAACACTAAACCGATTGAAAGGCTAATTTGTTTACTTATTTTTCATTTCAGGTCTCGTGACCATAGCACACAATTTATAGAAATCCAACACAAAGCCACATAAGTGGGTGACTACATCAACAATCCCACTTACACACTCCTTCTCCCACTTGAGTTTGGTGTCGGTGACTATGCCCTGCATGCGCTGCTCCATGCGCCTCCTCTCCGACAGCTCCCTTTGCAGCCTTTGTTCCCGGGTCTCCAGCTCCTGCTGAAGCGAGCGCTTGTCCTCCTCATAGATGTTGGTGGTCTTCTGCAGGATATCAATCTGAAGGGAGAGATGTATTTTGTTATATATGGCTTTCATGTAAATTGAGGTAACTGAAATTATGAGGCCATTACTAACAAATAAAATGATTCTTTACACATATTTTTACTTTCTTCTTAAGGATGTTTGAAAAGTTGTTATGCGGACCACAGCTAATAAGAGAGTGGCGCAAGTGAAAGAGACTGAGGTAGGAGACCTTGTATTCCAGCATTTTGGCTTTCTTCTCTAATCGTTCCACCTCCATCTTCTGGTTGCCGATGACTTTGTCTTTCTCGCCCAGCTTGCCTCTCTGATCATGGATGTAGTTCTCCTTAGCGGTGAGTTGACTGTCAAACTGCTGCATCATGGACTTCAGTGTGTTGGCTGCAAAAGAAAATAGATCACCTTAGCAGCTATCTAACCTTTTGACCTCACATCTCATACACAATATCCAGAGGGGCTTGAAAAGTTAACCAGAAATAGTTTTCCCTACTCTAGTTCAAAATGTCAAATTGCTCTCAGAAATAAAAATCTTTTTCAAAATACATGGACATGGACAAAACTGAGGCAAATGTTCAGTGCCTGATTTTCAAGGGAAATATCTTTTGTATGAAATTACTCTTTGATAATATATCCACATAATCTACAACACAAAAACACAAACGTCCTGAAATGATGTGAATGTATGTAATGTGAATGTGATAGGGAATATCTAAAACATATTCTTAGAGCAACTCTTCCCAAAATATTTACCTACTAAAGGGGGAAAATACATAACAAAATAATGCAATATCAGAGTTTTTCTTCTTACTTTCTCAAGCCCCATATTTTATATTACATCAATATTCAAAAATATTCAAACTCAAAGCCCCTGGACATCCATCCTGAAGGTGCTCCTCCACTTGATTGTGGCCTTCATTGTGTTGCAAAGGATATTTTAAGGTCTTTGAAATCATTTTATATTCCACTTCCAATCTGAACCTTTTAGCGATGACGAACTGAACTGATTGTCCATAATCAGGAGTATTAGGCAGCTAGGCTCCTTTCTATATACCAGACTCTGGCTACCCGGCTCTCCTGTTATTTCCTGTGTAGAAAATGGGTTCTTACAAGTTTTGGTGAACTGCTCGGTCATCATCTGACGGATGCGATGCCTCCTTTCCAGAATCTCAATGAGGCGGGGAAGAGTCTGATCATCTGCTGGGTCGACCAGCTCACAAGCAGGCAGCGCTGGAAGGCTGTCAATGAGCTGATTCAGCAGTGCTGGGTCATCTGTGGGTCAGAACGTGTGATGGAAAAGTTTGTTAAGAATTAGTCACACAAATAAAAAGACAGCTGCATCTCTGAAATGCATCTCAGATCGGAAGAGCCAAACGTCT
>OMOV01100899.1:0-13576 GCA_900312565.1 Beryx splendens | reverse complement strand
CTACACGACGCTCTTCCGATCTGCTGGAAGGCTGTCAATGAGCTGATTCAGCAGTGCTGGGTCATCTGTGGGTCAGAACGTGTGATGGAAAAGTTTGTTAAGAATTAGTCACACAAATAAAAAGACAGCTGCATCTCTGAAATGCATCTCTGCCAAGTATGAATACAGCATGAGATCAGCACGATGATGACTGCTAATATTACAGACACCACAGGTAATTACCAGCATTACTGGGGCCTCCTCGCTCCTCCAGGCGACGTGACAGCTCATCTCTGAAGGCCTGGTTTCTGTGTCTGCGTCCTGCTGCGAGGGCACAGATGGGCCGGTCGACCGGCCGGGCCACCTCCACCTCCTGGGTCATCTCCGCAAAGCGCATCACCAGCTACAACACATACCATGAATGTAATACTATGCTATGTAACACTTAACAAATCATATTAACCATTTATTTTGACATGATGGAAAATTAATCAGCAGTGGTGACTTTGCAAGTATTTTTCTTAGAAGAATACAAGTGCTAGATCTTTTGGGCATGATTATATTTAACACACAAGATTTTACAGACACAGCATTCTACAATAGAAAACACATTTCTTACCATAGTTTCTTCATAGTCATCAGCTTTGGGGTTGACACACACAATCATCTTGACTTTTCCTTCCCCATCAAAGTAGTTTTTGAACAGATGTGTCACTTTCGAGTCCCTGTACGGCACCATCTGGATGAAAACAAAGACTCAGTGTGACCACACCTACTGAGAAAGTAACCACTGATGGGAATATAATAGACATGACGAGTAGTACTATTGCTTTCTGGAGAAATATGGGAAACAGTTGCAACGGTTGTTTTTACAGTTGAAAAAAACGACAACCTTGTTTGTTCCACACATCTGATTCTCTCGTAGGACTTCTATACATGTGCGCAGCGTCATCAAAGACTGGTTAATGTTGCCTGTAAATAAGGTGCAAATGAGACATTACAAAAGGCAAGCATTTAAAATAATAATCTACAGAAACACAGTAAATGCAAATGGTCGGCTGTAGAAAAAGAAGCACCCAGTGAAGGCTGCGCTGACCTGCTTCACGGAGACGGCTACCCTCCGCTCGGGTTCTGCTGGTGCGCTCACTGCCTGCCAGGTCGACCAGACACAGCTGGCTAACATTCACCTGGGCTTTATCCTGCAATTCAGCAACAGGCTATTAGCATCATCACACACTGGCTGGAACCAGTCACACATGATATGTACACATCTGGCCTGCTTTTTGTCACAGCCTGACACACTTAAATTGATACGTCATTACGAACATTTCTTGAAAAACATCAGGCTAGGTTAATTTGGTAAAAGAATCTGCTCATGATTGGACTGTCTGTTTAAATTAAGATTAAATATATAACACACCGATAACAAATAATGTATTTAAAAACTTCACGTACACGAGTATATACAAAAATCAAGAGAAGTTCATTCATCAATGTGAATGTCTGAAGCTGCGTGTCACCTGTAGAACGTAGTCCCCATCTGCATCAAGCGGTGCCTGGGCCAGCTTCACTATGAACACACTGTGGGAGCGACTGGACTCACGGTTCAGCTCAGTATTGGCTATCCTTCTTTTCTTTTGACCTGGAGACAGCCCATAATTAAAACACAATCATAATAACAAGAACACTAGCAATTACAATAACAACGGGGAGAAACCACTAACTTCTTTGAAAGTAATACCAGGCTGACCGATTTACTGTTTTGGCCAATTAATTCATGCTGATTAGCGAATTATAGCCAATTATACTCTATGATGCCATCCGTGGGAGCTGTATCGCATCATGTCAGCTCTGCATGGACGTTTTGACTGGGATAAGTTACAAACACTTACGTCCTGTAATTCTACATGTACAATTTGATGATATTTCTGCGATCCATTAAGACATCCCACAAAACTCTAGTTTATTCTACCATGATTCTGGTAGAACTATGATTGCTATTCAATCATAATTCATATTACTGTGTATCAGGCATATTTCAGCCTTTGGTTAGCGCAGAGTCTTTGTTAGTACTCAGTCCTTCGTAATAAAATCCAAGGTAACACCTCTCTGTGAAAATTAATTGTTAGGGGCGAGGAGGGGGCTAACAGCAGGTCAACAGCTGTGGTGCACACTCTACAGTCGAGCTTCTCTTGGAAGGTGAAAAAAAACAAACATGCTAACTGTATGCCGTATTTAGCTGTTATTACCACTCACCCTTCCAAAAGACTTCAAAAGCCTCCTCTGTAGATTTCACTTCAACCTCTGTACACCCGGCCACATACATGTTGTGATTCTGATCTTCACGTAAAATCTTGGACTGTGGTGGTCTGAAACAGGTTCATGAAAACAATCAACATACACCGACAACGTAAAACAATCATGTGTGGCTTTAGTAAGGCAAGCGGGAAAAGTTAACATGATATCAACGTTTGCTGTTAGTTAACTTCAATGTTACAAATAAAAACTAGAGTAGACGTACAAACACAATCAGGGGTACAGACACATGCCTACTGGTTACGCACACAAGCATGAGCCATTCAGGGAAATTTTAACATGGCTCTAAACTAAACCGCACAGAGCCAATCCAAAAAGCCACAACAACCAGCAGCAACAGCCAGCGCCAGCCTTTGTCTACAAAGAAAAACATGACACAAAAAAGGGGGGGGAAGCTAATTGGCTACTCCATATATGCTACAGGGTTTTAGATTAATGGGGATGAAAATGCACTGATGACCTATGCGACATGTCAGCTATAGCCAAGTTACAACTAAGTGGAAAGAGTATTATGTGAAGTATACACTGGCCACATACATGAACTCAGTGTTCCGCACAGGCGTGCCTCCACCAAGCCACCTAATAAAAACATGGGATTTTTACAAGTGTATCCTGTCAACACACAACCACAAAATACATAACAAATGTCTCTAAAAGTTTTTCATCAGCACGTCAACACATACTGTACACTGTGGGCAGTCACTCTAACACTGATTGCACCAGGACTAGAAATCAAATCATGTGCACATCTCACAGTTGGTGCACTAACTAAATTAATATATGGCAAAAGAAATTCTGTGAAATAGAATCAAGGCTCCCTCTGCAGCACATCTAGCCGCTACACTGAGCATCGATGCAACATGTAGATGCACACAGATGTATCACAATGGTTTCACAGAACCTGTGCGAATGAGTCGAAACTCTGAATTGCTGTTTGGGCGGGTGTGCAATAACTGCTGTCACTTGTTGATAGTCACTGTTCAATCCCAGACATGAACAACACCACAAACAATGTCAATATAACAAAGCTTTGTACAGTCAAGCTTTGAACATAAGATTTTGTTTCAAGAAGAGAATTCAGAATGGCGTCTCTTACTTTGGTCGGATGGGGTCAAAGGGAGCATCTTCCAGGAGATCGTAGATATAGTTGTTGTAGATCTCGATGTAGGACACAAAGACGCTGTAACAACAGTCCTCATCCACATTTTCAGATTTACATGCGTCCTCTGGGCTGATCATGTCCGCAAACTCTGGGTCAGCCTTCTGTCTGAGAAACGGAACCAAAGCGAAAGCCACATGCTGAACGGCAGACAAGAGCTACTGCACATTCGGCTCCCTCCGGTTTCAACACAACACTTGTGAATGGTGAAACTATTTTATAAAATAAATAATGATATTTCCAAAGACATAAATGATGCATGTTTACCTTGAGGAGGGCGTTTTGGGCACAGACGGTTGACTCTCTCTCTTTTGTCTCTCCAGCAGTGCATCAACTTGACTCTGGATCTCCATCCCATTTTTGTCATCGGTTTTGAACACCTGACAGCGATCAAAAATGTTTCAAGTGAACTCTCTATCTTCTTCCTGAATCTTTAGCCTTTTACTAGACATCAGCTACACCGATCTCAATTAAACTCTTACGAATCTCTTGGCCTGAAAGGGTCCGATGCTGTTAAAGAGCATGTCAAGGGAACGAGGGAGGAGTCCACCTTCTCCAGGCGAGCCGGTCATGGTGAAGGTCTTACCGCTTCCCGTAACACCGTATGTAAACAGCAGACCTATGAACACAGTCACAATTTTGTTAAGTATTCCAAAAAAAACTGAATCCAAGAGATATGCAAAAGTACTTAAGAATAATTATGCTGCCTGGGTCTTGTTTTGCTCACTTACCATTCTTACAGTGAATGAGGTCCTCAACTAGCGGCTTGGCAACATCCTCAAACAGCTCCCTTTGACTGGTTTTAATTCCAAATACGTTTTTGAAAGAGTACTGTGTCTGGTGGATTAACAAATGAAGAACAGAAATGTGAATGGTATTATAAAGAAAATGGACGGCAAGTCAGCCAAATGCACGTCACACCCATTTTCATGTCTTTAGCCCTGTTAGAAGCAGGACAGCAGGACTCAGGAGGTCTCTACTGAATACAACTATAGCTATTCTAGACAGAATTTAATTCTGACTAGAATAGCTATGTCAATCCTTTTTTAAATCCATCCCAAATCGCTGCCATAGAAATCTTTAGGGTCATCTGACGGCATAAACACAGGGTTAAATGATAATGCTTCAGGAAGCTGAGACTCTTCATGGTGTCAAAAGAGACAAAACTTGGAGGTGTTTCTTTGACAGGTAATAGAGGTCCAAATTGCCTTACATGACCAGATGACTACCACTTTCCAAACCTGTATGATCCATAGAGGCCTTTAACTTCCTTACCTCTTTGTATTCCCCGTTGCGGTTGGCTTTAAGACCATCAGGGGCATGCAGCTGAATGGTGGTGTTGCTGATCATCTCAACACAGCATTCCTCATTCTCTGTTCCAAGCGGACGTATACGGCAGTATACCTACACACAGAACATTCAAAACACATACTGAATGCAGTTTTAGGTCACTTTTATTTCTCCTGTTGGCTCAAATGAGGAAGCCAACTGTCCGTGTGGTGTGGCTGTGAATTAATAGCGTTTCAGCATGACTTCTGTTCACTTACTCCGACTGGATCTTTCTCTGTGTTGGATGTTTTCTTCGGGCCATGCCTCCGAGGAGTTTTACCTTTCCTGTCAGTAGTGCAGCAATGAAGATGGTTTTGTTAGGCAATACTGACTGATCCTATAACTACTAACTGCTGGTGTGTTTTAGGTCATTGTGCTACGGTAAACTCCCTGTAGCTCGCAGCGCTCGCTGGGTAACGTTAGCTAACGTACTTGAACGTAGGTGTCTAGAACTCATACCTGTATGCCTACGTTAACAACCCAACGTTACGTTAATTTGTGGCCCCTAAAGTTACTCCTGCCGCTTCAGCGACGTTTTCATGAACACGGATCGGATTTACCGTAGCTGTGGCTGGTAAGCTAACGCTGCCTGCATACGCCAATTTACAGTAGTTTGTAATGGATCACCTAGCAGCTAGCTAGCTGGGTAACGTTAGCCAGCGAGCTAACCTAAGTTAGTCTGCGACGTTAGCTAACGTTATCTTAACTATTCTTCGCCTACAGAACAAATACCACCCGATTTAGTGAGCTTGGTTTACGTTAATACATCGTCCAGTCGTATACTGTTATCTATCCAAATGAAATACGTAGTTTTACTTACCCTGGTCTCTGCATCGCTTCTATTGTTTATCTTTCCACACACCACCACTGCACACAGAGCGCCTCTTCTCGATTTGAAAAATTCCCTCTCTTGTGAAACATTGGTTTCGGTAGTCTGGTATTTGGACCAATCACAACGCAGACAGAGCGATCAGATGCGGAAGTCCCGCCTCCTCCATCTAATCCTGTGGTCACTGTTCCAGGATCAGTAGAATCAGTCATAGATGGGCTATGAAAACGTTTTTGTATATCTATGGAATCAGCAGCAAGACGAGACAAAACCTGAATATCTTTACTTGCCTATTTAATCATTAGACATATTTATAGTTGAGAAAAGTAATAATACCGCGATGAATCATATATATATGAATCAGTATGCATATAGCTAATGGTTTCTGTTTTGTGGAAAGTCGCTACTCTACATAGAATGACACAGGCACCTTTGCTTTAATGTTTATTGGAAAAAAATCATAATAAATAACATTTTACTCAAATACTCTCCTGTTTTGCAAGACAGGCACAATGACTACTGGGAAATGCTAATCCTTAGTAGTATTATCCTTTTTAAACTGCTCTGAAAGCGTTTATTCTGTAGGATATCTTATATCAACAGTAACGGACCTTACAACATATTAAATTAAAATCAGTGCATTGACTTGAAGTTATAAAAATGTCCTGCAAGGAGCTGGGAGACCGTGTTTTGTGTGGCTGCCAGCTTGCAGGACCAGAGCAAAGCATCTCATATTTTATTTCTGTTGTTTTTACAATTGTTATGTGAGGAACTACATCTTGTGTTGACATGCTTCATGTGTGTGTTGTGCAATCACACTGCTTTTACTTCTTTCTCATCCCCATGACAGTACAAAAATCCATATACAAATTATGCCATATACAAATATTATAAATATGAGAACGCATGAAAAAGCAGTATTACATTTTGCAATTGAACTTGAAAGTAGCATTTTGCATTTCACATAGTTTCCGTTCCCTCCAGGCTACAAAATCTCTTCATACTCCACAAGTGGTAAGGGAATCAGAGAAACAAGAGCCAAGTATATCCACGGTTATAAATATGTACAACACTACATCATAATGTAGGCACGCTGCTATCTTTGTAGCTTTTTCTCGGCACAGGTTTCCAAAGAAACATTTAGCTTGATTCATTAGTTGGCAACAAATACGTCCATAAATCTTCATTGTAAGTCTCTTCAGCTTATGCCCTTATTTTGAGTTTATCCACACATCTAAAAACATTCACTACAGAGTTAAACAGCTGACCTGGCTCCAGAGAGGATCATGTCATGTGGTTTGTCAAAGATAATATGATTCTAGTAAGTTAATTAGTGATTCAATTGGAGAACCAGGCAGACAATCCTGAGTATTTTTCTAGTCAGATTTAGAATAGTAGCAGCGTCCCATTTGTGATGTCCCAAGGCCAAATAAAACTGTGATTTTACAGTGCAGACCTATAATTCACTAAAGAATTACTTGAGTGCACCTCTTCTGAGTGGTCTCGAGATTTTTTTCTTAAAATTCACATCCCCTATAATGCCCCTTGTCTCCATGTCTCGTAGCCACTGGGGTCCCTCAGCCATGATTGATGGAGACATTAGAGATTTAGTAGCAGGCACAGGCCTTGGCGACGGCTATCTTTGGGCCTTTTCTACCATGTTTTGTCTCTCGGCAGACCGAGGGCAGGAGGAGAGGTAGGCTGAAGAGGACAATGATGCTGAGATTCAGCACCACACACAGCAGTGCTGCGCCCAGTGAGTTAGTGAAGCTGATGGGTAAGGAGTGCGTCAGGAGCCAGTGGCGTCGTGTCACCATGTCCTGCTCGATGGCCTTCATCTGGAAGTGGGTGCCCAGGATGCCGCACACATGGAACAGTTGGTGGCTGTGACCTGCAGAGGGAGCAATAGCGCTGCGGTTGAGTGATGTGTCGCAGTAGTAGTGAGAGTAAGGTAAATTTAAGACTAAACCACTCAGCAAATGATTTACACTGCCAACTGAGTTCAACAGAATGCAAAGTAGCATCTAGGAGGATCTAGAAGTGGTTATGCATTTGTCTTATTTCCCAGTGTTTTGCACAGATATGAATACATTTTAGGTTATCTATTGTAGGCCAACGGTGAGAAACAGTGAGGGGGCTGGTGGTGTTAAATGATAATGACAATAACAAACAAGAGTTCTCCCCAAATCAGTCTTACCGATGTAGTCGAAGCTGCCGGGGGCCAGGCGCTCCGGTAAGTGTGTGGCGAAGAGGAAGCCGGTGAGGAAGGCCAGGGCGATGTGGTTGTAGTGGAGAATGTTGGTGTCGTTGTCTGTGCAGCCTTCACCCACACACAGGAACACCTGGCAACACAGCACACACACAGCACAGACTTAACGCACTACACTGCTGTCATCAGTATTCACAGAGAAGGAAATCACTTGCCTCACTTTTCAAACTTCTTAATGAACTTAACTTCCTTTATTATCTATTTGTCAGTGATAGACAGGTGCTGGGTGGCCTGCAGCAGAACACTGTGGTTTTACTGTGGAGCCTCCAGATGGGAATTTATGTAATTTTATGGATATGAAGCAGCGCCTTGCCAAAAAAAGAACATCCACGCTTAGCAAACCCTTTGTGAATATCTGAAATACAGGTCAACAAACACATTTCTCCACAGTAATCATTCAAGTTTCATCTCATCTTAAAAGGGCAAAGGCCCAGACCATCATCTGAATGTAACCAATAGAGTCGCCCTGGGACAGATGCTCTAAATAATATATTAAGAAGTTTTCCAATATTCAAATTGATTGGCTGAACTCTTGGTAGATGGACTGACATTGCAATAACTAAAAATTTGTTCTAAATGCATTTTAATGCCCTAAGAGACTTATAGCCTAACTATTGATTGAAAACTTTAACTTTAAACTTATCCTGCATTCCACTCATTGTAAATCACTCTGGATACACTCACTGTAAATCGGCTCAGTGCCTTCCAACCACATGAGTGAAATTAATCTTTATTTTCTGATCTAATAAAATGGAAGTTGTGATTAGCTTTTTATCATTTGCCTGTAGATTCTGAAAGTTAAAAAATGAACTATCATTACCTGATGCAACCTCAGTTTTTTTTTTAACTATCTCGGATGAACAGTCACATATTCATCTACTAAGCAGTGATTTTTCCATCACCCGCCACCTTCACTTCCTCTGGAAACAAAACAACTCACACTCCGACTCTCACGGGAAGAGAGAGCTTTCCACAGTGAAAGTCAAAACAGTAAGTTATCCTTGTATCATATTTTCCAATATCCTGTACAAAACTACCAGACTTATCATTCCAATATCAATATCATTTCAATTTCTTCACTGAATATAAGATAATGTTTGCTGCCTAACATCACTCAACAAAGTGTATGATAAAGTGTCAGCGTGGAGCACCAGAGCCAACAACCTGCCAGGGACACATGGATGATTTGGATGTCTAAATTCTCATCACTTAACAGATAAGTTTACCAACAGGCCAGTCTCCCCAAAACACAGCGTATCTCTTGTTTTGATTCAGGGCATAGGTTTTTGTCATAAAATGATCTCCAACATAATGAATGCATCTGTGACTCTCACAACGCAGAGTGGTTTTTATAATTCTGTCATCCTCTTGCGCCAATTAGGATCAAAACTGAGGACCAATGAAACAACCACTGACAGAACCCTTGACCAGTAGCTGCTATACACACACTTCTACAGTATATCACTGCAGGTCTCTGTTCACTAAGGATGTGTGAGGTGCGCGGCCGTGGCCTTGTGGCCCTACCCTGTAGAACAGAGGAATGTTGTCAAACAGGAAGGGGTAGGCAAAGGCCACAACGCGGAGAGCTTTTCCAAACTTCGGGCTCTGGCACTCTGGGAATCTGGAATAAAAGAAGAGACTGTTATCTTCAGTAGTGACAAACTATCTGCATATAGACTGAATCTTTATAATAGCTGAACTGCAGTATATGATGGATCTACAGTATGTGGTGACTGGTTATACAGTACGTCCAGCATCACCAGTGACAAGAACTTGTATTTCAGGAATATGATAATATAGGAACTGAATTTGAATTATAAGGCAATATGTGTGTACACAGGCATGTGGGACTGGTTAAATGTCTGTCATTTTGTAAAGTGGTCTTCTGTGGCACACTAGTGAGCTCAAGTGTGCCATGAAATTATATGACATACAAACAAATTCATTTTTTAAAATTACATTTACTTTTTTAATTGAATTCAGCGAAATTAAAAATCGTTTTTTCCAATATAATGACATTTGTTCTGATTTCAGAACAATTTCACAAGCCTTTGTGTGACCTATTAAAGTTGATTTAAATTCATAATAACATCCCAGTGACACTAAAAAAACAGATTGTGTTGATGTGTGCCTGGAAATGATTGACCTTACTAAATCCAAAGTTCAACATGGGTGAACTGAGGTTTTTGTTGCACAACATCAACCGCATTACAGAATGATATGAAATGTGCTGTTTATCACACTCGTTCACTAGTGATTGCATCTTGACTCTCAAGTGTCCTGTGACAGATTCAGGTTTTATCCAGTACAGACTCTCATCTTCTCTCTTAACATGACTTCTCTTCTTTTGAAAAGCACACAAACAGTGCTGAGGATTTTTCATGCACACAACCTTTAAAACACAGGTGCATTCAGTCAGGCGAGAACATATTAACCAACCTGGTTTTCATTAAACCAAAGTCAGGATTAAAGTCAGTGAGTCAAGCCACAGAACTCGTTTGTTGCCAGGAACATGTTTTGCAGCTCAGTCTCTGTAACTTGTCACGGTGAAACTACACCTAGAGTTAATCACTGTTTAGGGCTGTGTTTTTGGTCAGAGTTGGTTACACCCACTCTATTGAAAAGAGAGTTGTTCAGCTGTACTTTTGAAATGCCAGAAAGACTAAATCAGCATTGAAACCGCATTCAGTGCTTTCTGTGTTGAAATCTGTCCAAAGATAAATGCTTCAAAATCAAAGTTTAATCACATATTTTGAGCAGGCTAAATATGTGAACAGACTATACTACTGTAACTATATTTACATTTACCTCACTGTACCACCACCTCTGGGCCAGTAAAAGAGATTTCAGATAAGACAGTGAAGAGATGTTGGAAGATGCATGCGGCATACAGAAAATGGAGAGAAGCAGCAGACAGAAAGGCACAGCAGACGAACGGTCAACACATTGTTTTTACCTTTTCACGATGTCATGATTATATTGTAGAAATGGTAAGCCAAGCCTTAGCAGAGAGTGAAAGAACAACAGTTAGCCATCAAGCAAAAATGATTCTTCATGTCTTATGACAACCACATCACCCACCATGCTTTGCACCCAGCGCTTGTGCTCAGGCTATTTGGTGAAAAGACAGGATTAATGTAACACATTTAGCTGAATGTGGCCTGAACTGACCGCTGCCAATCACAAAAACCAAAGAGCAATTTCATTAAAATGTTGTCAGGTAAAGGTATTACCAAACTCTATAGCAATATACCCAGATGCCCTTTATCTGCTTACTTATTTTCAAGTTCAAGTTCTTATTTTCACAATCAATTGGCAAATGTTATGAATAAAAGCAAATAAGGACACTGGAAGTTTCAACATTCATTGAATGAAAAAAAAATTCAATACAATATTGGATCAATAAAAGACACTAATTTTAAAACTCAAGATTAGTGTGCCAGCAAAATGCACAGATGGCTTGGTTCACATACTTGTTGTACAAATACATATTCAATACAAATTCTAAAAGATCTGTGGAAATGGAAACAATACCCTCAATAACTGACTCATTCAACCCATTTAATGATTGTTTCTCAATTAACCCAGTTCCTATTGGCTCATCCATCTCCATCTGAAGCCTTGTTCAAACTGTAACAGCACAAATATTTGTGCTCATGTAGAGTGATAAATGGGAAACGCTTTAAAGATTATATGTTGACAATGGGAGAATGGTGTGGAGAAAAACTACTGAATGTTAAGCCCACTGTTTTGCAGTTTTATGTAAATAAAAATTGCCTTTCTAACAGACTATTGAGAAATATTGACCCAGTCCTTGATTTTTATCCTCCTATTTATACAGATTAAGTCTTAAGATTCTTAATCTTTGCTCAACATTTCAGTAATACAGAGAAGAATGCCAATACAGAAGAAGTTTTGTTATTAATTTCTCTGTTTTCTGGTCTATATACTCTTCAATTATCTGGTATTGCAGTTTGGATGGTTTCCCTTGAATAAATTAAATGTTCATGAGAAAACGTTGAGATTTTGGTGACAGCTGTGTGAAATGAACTTTCTCCCTGTACCTTGAGTAGCAGGCTAGCATGGTGCAGATGGCAGTGTTGAGAACAGCTATGGGGATGTAGCACTGGTGGAAGATGCTGTTCACCCACTTGTCAGGGAAAACGTAAGCTGAATAGGTAATTGCTGAGCCTGCGGCAGAGGAAATAAGTTTTAGGAAACACGTAGGTAGCTGCATAATTGTATCTGTACACGCACACATACAATCATATAATATAAACACATAATCACACACTTTAAAGCTGCATACTAACACCAACACTATGTAAACATGCAACACTGGAGTGGAGTCAATAGTCTGATCCTGATGCAGATAAATACGGGATCAAAATATTATGATAACCATTCATATGCAAATGTAATCACTGTTGAAGATGGGAAATTCATTCATGATGGCAACATGGCAACATCTTTGCATCATATTTTTATTTTCATCATTTCACATGATGAACTTTGTGTCTTTGTAAACTGGTTTATATGCAATCCAGCCTGTCTCCAGACATTCCTGCCTTTATTAGCATAACTTGAATAGCTCTCTTGCATAGATAATGCAGCTCTTTCTCATACCCGATTGACAAAACTACAGTTCAGTGACAACAATGTGAACGTGGCACTGAGCACAAAACACGACGCCTCATTGTCATCTTTGTCATCTCACTGTCCGCTCATATCCATTATATCCTCATGAAACTACAAAGACTGGGTGGATGTCAAAAAGAAATGTACTGTATCTAACAATACACCATTTGAGAGCTACGTAACTATGTGCAGAATATCTGGCAAGAATATCTTTTTTTAACCCACCGGCTGACACTGCACCATGTAGACTCACCCAGGCTGTAGAAACTGAGGGCACCGTAGTCGAAGAAGAAGCAGATGTGGCGTGCGCGGGCTGACATGGTGCTGAAGGTGTGGGCACAGCTGGACGCCAGCGGATAAATGCAGCAGGAGAGGAGGAAGACCAGCAGAGGCCAGGTGAAGGAGTCCTGCCAGGCCGCCTGCATCAGCACCACTGTCAGGAGCTTCCATAGGAAGTACCTGCCAGGAGATACAGGTTTGCATTGGTGGGTGGGGTATTTTAAGTTCATAATACACATACACTAGATTCACACACACATACTCATAGTTTGGATGTAGAAGAGAATTAAGATGAGTCATACAATAAAGAGAGAAACAGTCTTCCGTCACATTTCTGTAATTTTAGATCACATACAGTAGTCTTGTAGCCTTGCAATCATGTCAATAGTCAAGTTACTGACAGCATTCAATAGAAGAGCAATGATAGTACATATGAAAATCTCATAAAAACAAACAAGTATCTACACATATTCTACGGGAAAGATAGACATTCATTTATTCATAGTCTTTACTTTATTCCTATTCAGGGTGAAAGGGGACTATCCCAGCATGCATCAGGCAGAGCCAGGGAAACACCCTGAACAGACTGCCTGTGCAACACAGGACTAACACAGATAGACAGACAATCACACTCACATCTACTCACACCTACACACACCTACACGAGTTTCCCATCCAGTTCATTTACATGTCTTTAGACTATACCGGGAGGACCCGAAAGACCATGCAAACTCCACACAGAAAACCTTCCTTTATTCTCGTGTGTTTATGTGCGTGT
>OMOV01100896.1:0-12015 GCA_900312565.1 Beryx splendens | reverse complement strand
CTGAGTTAGATAGATGGTATCCACATCCTACACACACACACACACATAAACACACACACAACCACACACATACACACACACACACACACACACACACACACACACACACACACACACACACACACACACACACACACACACACACACACACACACACACACACACACACACACACACACACACGCAAGGGCATAGGAAGCGGGTGATACAATATTGAAGCGCAAAACACCTCAAAAATGAATGAATGAATCAAATCAGAGGCCACCAATTCATAATGGGACATTTATTGTGAAATATATTTCACCGCAACCAAGTAACAGCACTGCCTATTTCCTTTCACATGGGTCTAGCACGCTAACAGACCGAGTAAGGTAGCGTTGGACAAGGAATAACGAACGGGTTAGCCCAAGCCACCAGCATGCAAAACCAAAACATTTCTTAGAGGAGTGCAGAAAAATGTAAGTACTGTAGGTATAGTATGAAGCTAAACATTAGCTATAAACAGTATTTAGTAATAGTATAACTAGGATTCAAGCAAGTGCCACTGCCCAGCCATTTGTACTCTCCACACCTGGTTTTAACACTAACCTTACACTAAACTGCAATGACCAGCCACATCAGCCACATGTGCAGGAGGAAAATGCCAGTAAATTAGCTATTGTTAATGCTAACGGAACTGAGTTTTCTCACTCTTTCTATATAACAGCATGGTTTCTGAATTAATCCTCATAGACAGATACAGCCTCCCTTTCACCCCCAATGAAACAACAGTTGGGGAGCGAGAGAATGAAAGGCAGCAGGTAAAACATTGTGATCTAGTCTCAAAAATATTCCAAAGGCAGTGGAATACAATTTCAAAATGAGCACAAAGAAAGGGTTTATTCCATCTGTCTCAGTTTACATCATTCTACCATGATTTGAATGCACTTGTCCAGAATAGGAGGCCCCTTCATCATCTGATTTGATCAGATTTGTTTATCTATCTCCTATGGACCTGCCACTGCCATGGGATGCATATTTTAATCTCTGGGGATTATGTAACCCGTGGCTGCAGCACTGCGGCTTTGGGATTATAGCCTACTCTTGACACTGACACATGTCAACATGGGAGAGAGCATGCTTGACAGGACGGCTCGTACTGTAGGTGTGGTCGCTGGGAGGAAATCGAGGAGGGGATTTGTGTGTGAAATTAGAGAGGTGACGGTGTTTGTCTTGTTTGATGGTGTTTGGTTTTAATTCTGAAGTTCCTTGGTTTTCAGAGTCACTTTTAATTTCTCAGTAGAATTAATTGACAGGAGTATGTGTTGGTGACCTTGGTGCAGAGGCATGTTTGCAGTGTTTCAGACTCCATAATGTACTTACACACATGGTACAAGGACAAGATGGCCTCATACAGCAGGAAGGGATAGTGGAAGACATACCGTGACAGGAGGAGGCTATTAGATATCAGTGGATATGTATAGATTCAAGATTCTAGCTGTGTGTGTTGGCAGTTTTCCTGTGTGTGTCGTTGGAATGACAGGAGTTCCACAGATTTGATGACAATTAGTGCAGCTGGGTTGTTTCGTGTCAAGCCACTGAATTTTGACTCCTGTATTACAAATCTCTGCCTGCCTGGTGTATTTTAACAGACTTGAGTTGCTGTGCAGTAGACTGTTGAACGTTTGATAGTGTTGCTGCACTCTGCTGGTATTTCTAATCAAGTATAACAGAGGGAATTACACAAGCATATTATCCGAGTAGCATTTCCAGCTTTTTATTTATGCAAAGATGAACTGCATTTTGCTTTGGAGCAGGGATTCTAGATCAAGTGTTTGTGTGTTTTACTTCCTGCAATATGCAAAGGTGTTAGGCTTCATTGGATTGCACAGTGGGAGTCTTGTTGAGAGAAAAGACAGTAACCTCAGGTTTACACACTTTGCTGGACTGGTCCATGATAAGGTCCAAGACAACCTTAAAGGCCTATTTTACCACTGTGAATATGATGATTTATTAAAACTAGGACACCTATGTAGTAGAAATGTGCAATTATTTCTGAAATTGGAGCCCTATGACCAGAGAAAACTGAGAAAACGGCTGTAGATTCCCCATATCACTCTTAAGGGGAATTCTTACAACAACCAGAATGCATTGTCACTGACTCGACTGATATGTTCACGGCCCAAACACAAAGTTAGCAGAGACAAAGCAGCATTATATCTCTTTACTGAGGCTTATTTTCATGTACAAAACGTTTTTCCTCATCGAGTCTGGATAAATCGCATCCGTTTTCAAAGGATCATAAAACAAACCAGCGCGCTGGAGTCAGGTACGTTATGTGGATCAACTTACCGAGTGCTGAACGCTGCTGCTGGATGTAGCTGCAAGTTACAGGTAAAGTTAACACAGTTGCTGTTCGCTGTTGTTCTGTATCAGAGTTGGCAAAGTCCGATATAATATTCTGTCAGAAAACAAAGTCAGGTTCACCAAAGCACCGTGAAGTTTGTTGCAGCACAGTTTTCTGTCTGTCCCCCTGACGATCACCGGGCACTGGCGGTCATGCTTCAGCAGCCTCCCCCGGCTGAGGCACGTCTCTCTGGGCTGACGCTGTTACAGCTGCCCTGGTCCCAGAGAAACTTAGCAGCTTAGCTTAGCTTAGCTGCGGCTGAAACGTCGCTCCGGTTCGCTTCCTCCAGAGTTGTTGTGTCTGATTCAATAGCGCGATATTCGGCCTCGTGTCATGAAACTAGTTTTCTTCCAAATACAGCCTACTGATATTTTAAAGTATTTAGTAGTATGACATTTTAGTGTCTGCTTTTCCCTATTGCCAGTGTAGCATGGGACGGGAGTCTTTTTACCGTCCTTGAAGGCACCACTGCAGAAAATGCGGAAACATAGTTTGTAGTCTTAGGCCAATCTCCAAAGTCCGAAACACGTCATCCGGCGGATTTTTGCAGGCAAATGAACAGAGAGATCTGAGTGCAGGCAACATTAAGGGAAGTTAAACATTGTTCATTTGCATATACTACCAATATTGTAATGATACAAAGCTGGCTGAAAATCGGCAAAGCCTTCCGTTAATGTATTCAAGGGATGGAGTATAGAGCACTGTTTTTCAACAATGTCCTGCTTCATATTCCGGCTAACACACACACACACACACACAAATTAAGGGCCAAAGGTTAAGGTTACATTGAGAAGATGTCAGTGGGTTAAGGTGTACACTACGCACAAGTAAGAATACAGTTTTCGTTTTGTTACGTCCTAGCCCTCTCCTTTTCTGCCCCCCCCTCTCTTTGTATCTTTCTCTCTTTCTATCATTCTCTATTTCTGTCTCCCTCCCTCTCTCTCCCACTAATCTTCTTGTCACTCTTCATTGTCCATAAAAAAGCTGTGTCATGAAATGCCATGAAATATATTTGAAAATGAAACGGCTAAAACCAGGAATAATGGAAGCTGACTGCACCATCAACAGAGTGAGAGTGTAACCCCACAACACACAGCCCAAGTACACAACACAAATTATGTATTTGTTACAGTGCTGCAATGCTACAGTTATCTATAGTGGACTGTATTTGTACCTGTATCTGAGCTGACATACCTGTGAGGCATGTTTGAACCTTTAGGCCCAGATTTACTAAAACCTTGGATACAAAAACCTTTGCAATGTCCAAAGTCAGCAGTAAGACCTTTGATAGCTGCAAAAGAATTTGCTTGACCAATCAGGATTATGCCATTGGTTTTGCACATGCTGCATTTTTTTGCAAATATGAAAGGCTTTAGTAAATCAAAGCCTCAGTGTTCTGGTTCATTAGGCACCTGGCACAACAATGTGGAAAAATATGTTCATTACAACTTCCAAACGCTCTCTCCCTTTTCCACATGCATTACTCCAACCCTTCTCCATTCCTTCATCGGAGTCGTAAAACGAATGGCGGACAATGTCACAGTCATTAATGAAACCATTAAATCTTTAATTATGCGATCATGCAGTGGCATCTGCATTCCAGTGAGCTCTTGCGTTTTTACCACAAGTTCATTTGCTTCCATTTGTCCCCGTCCACTCGCTGCTCGCTTTTCTCGGCTAATTAGTGGTGCGAGGCAAAGAAAAGGCGGCGTTAATTGACCACTGCCTCCTTTTTTCAGGCTTCACGCATGTTTGGTGACTAATGTGCTATTTTCAGTGTCCTTTTTGTTCTCCCCTCTTACAGTGAGAAGGAGAGCTGACAAGCAGCGGCCACATGCCTGAATTTATAAAAAGCACTAACAATGTGATCCCCGAAGGAGCAATTCTCTTTTTCTGCCCCCCCCCCTCCCACCACAGGGGGGTCAGAGGTCAGGATCGGCTACACAGCAGCAACCCTGGGATAGGGATTTTAAGATTTAGTACCTTGCTCAAGGACACTTGACCAGGCTGGATGCTTGAACTCAGATCTCCCAACTCACTACACCATTCTGTTTCCCCTATAGGATTATCTCTGTGTATGTGTCTGTGTGTATGATTGATCATTAAGTATTAAGTGTTTTCCAAGCAGGTATAATGTTTTCTTTCAATGCTTTAGCAGTGTGTTGGTCAGCTCTCAGAGTTTCCTTCTGGCTGCCTGGCCACAGCTTTACGGGCTCCAGTGGGTGTTAGCTATGTAACTCCGTCACATGAAGGCTAGGTCATCCTGTCAAAAAATAAGAAACAAAACAGCCCCACACATGCAAGCATACACACCACACCCACCCACACACACACCCACACAAACAGGTAGCCTACACAAGCGAGTTCACATTTCTGTGCTGAATGAGTGCGCTGTAATTTGGTTGTGTACAGACTTAGCTGCTGTACTGCGCTAAGCTGTTGGTTTTGTTTTTCTGCAGCACAAATTACTTCCCTGAACTCAGAAATGGGTTACTTGGATTAAAAGAAATGTAGTTTGGATTTAGAGGGGCTTTGGATTCCTGCAGACACAACACAAATACACACTTGCAAATTAACACACATCCTTGCAACCACCACAATCGTATTATATTAACTAGCTGCTGCAATCACCGGTCAAAGCTCCACAATGTTCTCTTTCTGTTTTGCCCTTCTTCCAACCTTTAGTCCACAGGTTTTTATTCCCATCCGCTATGAAGTATATTTAGATATCTCATCAGGGGGTGCACTTGAATTATGAAACTTCATGTCCCAGTATGAATTTATGCTGCTTTGTTTTATATGGAGCTTGGTAATGCATATGCAGTTTAGCGGGACCATAAAAGCCCATATGGCAGATGAATGCCTCAAGCCTTTAAAATGATGAATTGGCAACTGGTAAATCAAACACCCACCCTGTAGCATTGCCAAATGGTCCATTGCCTCACATTCACCCCATAGTGTGACAGGCTGGAATTTGCTGAGGTTGGTTTCTCCTGGTTTTATAAGTCTGTATGGTCGTATTGTAAAAATGCTGGGATTGAAGACCAAGTTAATATCTGAGGACCATGCACCCGATACTCTGCTATATGCCTGCATGCATATCTGCCTTAATGTTGTCACCAATGCTCTGCTATACTAATCATCGGTTTTATGCTATAATGTGTCATCTTGCTGATATGTGTGCATGACTGTGTGCAAAACAGTGCAGTCAAACTGATATGTATAATGTGGAGGAGTAACATCACCTTTAACCCTTTGAGTCAGTAAACTTACATAACCATTTACCTTGACGCTGTTCAGACACCTGTATAATAGTGCTGACTGATATATAGGTCCTGCTTGCCTAAGCCCCTCATTAACTTGTTACGACTGTCCAGATGTCCCCCAAGGTCCCATGACTTGTTTGCACCTCACAATCTGTCTTTGTTCTAGTTTGCCCTGGTCATTATACTGGTACACATCAATTATCATCTTAAAGGCCAAGTTGCTAGGCGCTTGTTTGCTTTACTATATAAAGATGACCGCATCTCACCATTCCAGTGTGCAGCCTACTTAGTTTAGACATGCTTTTGTTTCCCCACCAGTGACCATGTACCAGACAGCAGAATTTCATTTGGTCAAATCTACAGCATCTCAGTTAGGCAGCTTGAGACGCCCTCGCAGCCCCATTGTATTTCTACACCAAAGTGCAATTTTGATATTATGTTCAAATGCTTCACCACTGCATAAAGGGCATGTTAGAAAACCTTTATGCCTATTTCTGACAACAAGAAGGTGGTATTTAAGGTCAAGATCATGCGGTTGCCCTAACTGTAGAATAGTGCAATGCTGGAGTTTCTGTTTTGTTTACAACATTGTGCTGCTGTACATGCTAGATCTAGATATGCTGTACTGTGCATTATTTGTATGGGCACATTTTGAGTGAATATTGTGTGTTACAGCATTGCTGCGTTTATTCATCTTCAGTGATTACAGAGACGTTTCGGTATAGTATCTCAAAGTATCTCATGGTTTGGTGTTTGGTGTCATGCAGAACAGAGACTATACAGCAAATTGATATCATAAGGTACAATTACTGAATCTGTATCATCTCCTTTTGCATAGACTGTTATGTTTTTGCAGTCTTCCTTTTTGTTTCTTTCCTGCGTCATGATGGAAACCATCACATTAATTATGCCTTGTACAATATGTACTGGTACAAAGGATTTTGATCCAAATGTCTTTCTCTCTCTCTCTCTCTTCTCTCTCTCTCTCTCTCTCCCCCTCTCTCTCTTGCTCATAGCACTTTTGAAGATGAAGATAGTAGTATCCACTTCTTCTACGTCTTCTGGTGGCTTTGACTGGCAGACTTTGACATGAGTGGGCAACCACTGATCTTTTTTAAGGTTCCTGCTGTCCCCCGCCATTCTTGTCACATCTGTCATTTGCAACCTCCCACGGGAGAGGCTTTGTTTAGAACACATAAAGGAACTGTATGGCAAGCCATAAATTGTTACTAGTAAGCTTCAGTGATTAAATGTTAAAATGGCTTGTCATAGGAAGTGAGTTGCCGAACATGTTCAGAGATGGTGTCTGCACTTTAACAGTATTTGTAATTTTAATTAGCATCATCAACAGCAGCAGAAACGTTTAGCTTGCTGTAATGGCTCCCATCCAAAAATTAACAGGGACTGATAGACGCTCACAGCAGGCATCACATTTACATTTACATTAAATTTAGGCATTTAGCTCAGAGCAACTTAGAACGAGTGAGTAGTTTGGAGTTTAGTGTCTTCCTCAAGGACACTTTAACAGGACATACTGGCTGTTATGGAGTTAAAACTGCAGCCTCGGTAACCACTAGGCCGGCCTACACATGGGCTACTTTCCAAAGTGTCAACTGCTGCCATAAATACAGACTCTTGTATGTCCCTATCATTCAGATCTTTTGCATTGCAGATACGATATCATCATATTCCTTCTTGAGTGATGATGGATTAAATGACAACAGTAAGCCAGTTCCTGATTAAATGATTGATATGATGGAAAAGAAAACAAATTATTTGCATAATGAAAATAAATGCATGAGCACCGTTGCTTTACAAAGGCTTGAGCTAAAACTGTCATGTCAACCATAATCAATAGAAACCAGCTCTGACATTGAGCTGTTGTCTATCGATCAGAGCCAAATACCAAATAAAACTATGCCTGAGGTTACTGCATCCCCCTGGTCTATCTTGTTAAAATGTAGATGTGCCAGCACCCTAGTATTTTATCGACTAACCTCTTCTCCGCTACAGCCACAAATCACGGTCATAGCGGCAGGATATGTGGTGCTGGGGCTTAACTGAGTCATCATGTTTTAGCGGGCCTCGTTCGTCTTATCAGTCCAAACCTGTGTGTGTTCCCCGAGAGCGCGCTAATCTCCCCGGGTGATTACATTGACCCGGGGCATTGATTACACACAGTCTAGGCCAGAATACCATTGGAACACAGGCGCCGGCCAATTTTTGCATCATAGCGGTGCTCTCCTCCCCTCTCCTCCCTTCCTTTCTGCAGTGTGGAAAACACGCTCTGATTGGTGCTGCAGCTTCTCAAAGCAGAGGCACGCTGGTTTTTCATCTCAGTAGGGAAAGAATGGGAGATTTTTTTTCTTTGGTGGGTAGATGGGGGTGAAGGATTTTTTTTTTGCTTGAATGACAAAGCAAATGCTTGAGACAGAGAGGAAAAAATGAGTTTGGGAAGTTGAAAAGAAGCTGTTGCTATGTTACTCTCTGTACTGTTTAATTTCACTTTTTTCATGGTCAGTTCTGGCTGTCACGACAGTTGTCCAGAGGTTGAGCGCTGTGCAGTCCCGCTGTACACTGCAGGCGGCTGCAGTTTGGCACCGAATCACACCAGCTTTTTCTGGGTTCTTTCCTTCTTCTTCACTCTAAGCAGGTCAGCTAAGGCCAAAAGACTGGAGGCAATAAGAATAGAGGAGGAAAACGCTCTCAACCTGAATTCCGACACTAATCTCCTCTCTGTGCTCTCTGCTCACCCCTATGAGGCAAAACAAATAAATCTCTCATCTTCACATATAGAGGCCGACAGCTGGAGGCTCTTGTTATGTCTTTGCCTCCCTCTGTCACTGTGCCCGTTTAACCCAGCGACCAATATCAATGCACTACCATTACTGCAAAAAGAGAAACAAGTGGAATTAGTTAAATTGCTACATTGGGACGCCATTAGGGAAAAATCAGTGTGAGGATGTTACTATCTGATGACATTTCCTGCGTGATATTAGGGGATATTACATAGTTGTCATCATTGTTCCCATCACATCCTACAATGGTAATCCAAAGCCAATCTGTATTTTTGAAGATTTATTTGCAATTCTGTTTGGAAGCACTGGGCTGAGCATGTCCTGAATATTGATAACGGACTCTGAATAATAAATAATCACATTTTGAGTGCTTTTTCATGTGTAGCCTTGACATTGCATAAGACTGAGAGAGTTTGAATGTTCAACACATCTGCCAGGATGTTCAGATAAAATGATGCTTTTTCCAGTGTAACACATTTGCTTTCTGGGTTTCCATGCCAGCAGCATCCAGCATAGCAGCCATCTCAAGCATATTGACTAAATGATCATTCAAGAATGTTGATTTGAATAGGAATTCCTGTCTATACAGAAATCAAATCTAATGTTTCACACAACTGTGAAGAGGGCCAGTGAGATTCTTTTGAACCCACATTGCAAATTGCCAAAATATTCTGAAACTTCTTTGGCTCACAGTATTCTCAACATACAGTCCCTTTTACGTTCTTTTGAGTATTCTGAAATTGAGTTTTTGATGAGGGTTTAAACAAATATTTTTGTTCTGAATCAATTAAGAGAAGTTGGTAATGAAGGGAATAAAGGGAAATTAGTTCACTCCCTCACCACTAAGTGTGCAGCCATAGTAAATTCTCTTCTAACTGTGACTTTTTGTGTGTCTTAAAGTGAATTTCTCAGTTGGCTCTGTGCCCGGGTGTTACTTTGTGCTGGGCCTATGCCATTAACCCAGGCTGTCACTTCCCTCGGTGATAACAGCAGGTTAAATGAGCCCATTTTGTTTTAGTAGGCAGACACATTGATTTATCCAAAATTCCTGGCACGTCTCTCACGACTCCCTATACTTTTCAAACTGGTTCTAGGGAGCAAAGCCTCGACCAAGTTGATTTCTGCATGGTCCTTGGTTTCACATTTTCACTTTTGTCTAATGTCTGTAAATGCACACAGTGATGTGTTAGGAACGATGGGAAATTAAGGTAAACACATTGATTTTAACTCTCACTTTTTATTTCATCGTAACTGAAAAAACAATAATGCTGACAATAAAAACATCCAGGTTGCTCTGTATTTAGTAAACACACTTCCAACTCTCAAATTTGATGAGTTGAGTCTTACTGGGCATTGAGTTTAGTCCATTGTTAGACAAACAAAAGCTTGTGACAAAGCTCTTTACAAAAACCCTCAGCAGAGACAAACAGCTCTTTCTGGGCCTTCGTTAATGCTGTTCAGCATGGGTTTTCCAAATGAGCGCAGCAAGCACCACTGTTATACAACATGTAATATCACGCAAATGACCAATTACAGAACCAAAAGTCAACATTCTATGGTGAATTATAGTCTGACAAGGAGCTTTTGTTGAGGGAGGTAGCGTATTTGTCTATTCATGCATATTAGCAGGGAAGCTCATTGGCACACAGCTGTTCTTAATAACCATCATTAGTCCATGCAGCAACTAAATCACGTGTCCAGTGATTCTAGAGTTGCAGTGTACCATGTTGTTGTTTCCCTCCATCCATTTGCTTCCTTGTGATGTCAGTGGGGCCCATTCAGTCTCAGAATAGCCAGCAGTCCCCGAAGATATCAGCAGGTGTTGAATGAGCAGTTAATGGTTGCATGTTGTGCTTGTATCTAAGAATATCAAACCTCTATCGCTGTCTTAAATTTGAGCACCTTAGCAGACCTTATTTCCGTATAGACAAGGAAGCTATGGCTAGGCAGCTCAGTTGGTGGGGAGGAGGGTTGGGGGGCCATAACCCTCACCACCCCACCACCCCAACACACATGCACACACACACACATACACCACCACCACATTCCCTGCTTAATAATTCAGCAACAAGCATAACCTCTGTGGGCATTCACTGTGAAAGAGAGCACTTGACCTCAAAGGCAGCAGCAGGTGGCACGCTGCAGCAAGTTGCAGTGTGCAGAATTGATGTTGGGATTGCTTTTCTTTACCTTAGTGCTATTTCTGGTGAGTTTTTGCTAGGGCTTGAGCATATCTGGAATGGAATTGGTCATGTTGCTTTTGATCTGCAGACAGAAGTGGGTTAGTATTGAAAAATACAACACAGAGTTGGCGGTTGATGCTTTTGATCATATTCGACTTCTTACCAGCCAGTCCACAGTGTTATATTGATCAAATATCAAATTTAGATTGACTGAGCTTGAGCTTGAGATTAAAAGGAGGAATATCGACTGCTAGCAACATTGAAAGTTAAAATTTGAATGAACTTTGAACGTACATCACAATGAATTAAAGAACTCATCTTTTTAACTTAAAGCTGCACTTGGCAACTTTGCACATTGGCAGCTTCAAATGGTAGTGAGAGGTGACTGTTTGAAACATTTGAACTTCAATGCCCAGGAATCATGAGACATGACGTCAGTAAACTGCACACCGCATGCACATGTGATCTGTGATCGCTTTATACTAAGCGATACCACAGGGACAAGAGAGGCAAAAGATCTAATGTTGGTGAGTCCAGCTTTCTCTGGACAGTGTTCACTTGCAGCAATTGAGGAGACAGTTTTGTATTTCGCTCTTAAGTTTCAATCCGTCACTTCCTAAGTGTGGAGAAGTGTACACACCTGACATCAGAATGTAATTTGGGCAAATAGGGTGAATCTAAGGTTTCTCAAATGGGACGCTCTTCTCTATTGCAGCCCCACTTTGTGATCTAGACTGATAAGACAAGTGTATTTTTACATACAAATCTTGCCTTGTGCAGCTTCATAGCAGGAACCCAAAATAGAAACATCCGCTGAGAGTTGCAGCAGTTGAAGTTTTGTTTTTTGTTACAAAGGGCAGAAAGGTTATCCAGTTTGCTAAATGATTGATGAATCTCTTCTCTGTCTCTAGATTAAGGTGTCTGGTGAAGCAGCTAGAGAGAGGAGAGGCCTCCCTGGTTGACCTCAAGAAAAACCTTGAGTATGCAGCGTCGGTGCTGGAATCCGTTTACATTGAGGAGACAAGGTAAGAAAACCATATATACCTCACATGGGAACATGTATCGACAGTTTGCACCTGTTGAGTCTTACAAAAGGGCTCAGCGGTTCATTTATCGAGAATAACAGTGCAGCATTGATGAAGGAATCTAATATTGATGAACTTCATTAGTATGTAAATTAACCTGAGCTCCAATTCTCGGTTTAATTTCAAAAAATGTTTTATTTCTCACAATCTCACACCCTTGTGATGAATGATAGGCTAAAGCATATCCCAAGTGTAATGTTTGTGTAGATGGTATGTGCGTGTGCGTGTGCGTGTGCGTGTGCGTGTGCGTGTGTGTATGTGTGTGTGTGTGGGAAGGAGCAACTGAAAGCCCCTCCA
>OMOV01100893.1:0-15438 GCA_900312565.1 Beryx splendens | reverse complement strand
CACACACACACAGTTTTTTGTAAATACAACCTTGTAGAGACAGAATTGATTGGCAGAGATAGCATCAGTGAGTGAGAGCCAAAGAAAACCCACCCGTGCTGGAACACCCACACAACTTGCAGAGCTCTGCTATTTATCAGAGTGCTAAGCATGGTTGTGGATACGGATGACAGAACCTAGTTTGAAGAGAATACAATGTTTTGACAGTATAGGAAAAAAAACTGCTCGCAGATACATGAATGGCACATTTCTCTTTAATCCACTGAAAGAGTTTTTGCGTGCAGTTGTGAGGCAGAGGCTTTATTCGTGTGGCTATCTGGTTCTGTCCCTCACACATCACCAGATTCCTCATTGCAAACTGCAGTCAGTTACATCTCAGTTTTTTAAAATGGAGTTCTTTTCTCCATATACCCTAGCTGGACGGATGGACAGACCAGACAGACCGACAAAAAAAGAGAGTCTTGTGTCCTGTACACATACAAGATATTTACCAAATACAGATGGGTTCATTTACAACAATATTCATCACTAATACAACCATTCATCTCTATCTGGGAACCTCAATAGTAGATGATCCTATTTTTCTATTTTGCATGTTAACATTGTGTGTGTATCTTTGAGAGAGAGAGAGAGAGAACTGATTGATGCTGTGGGTCATTGTGTGGCAATAACAATCACTGGGCATCATATTATTATTAGTTTTTGAGTCTGTATAACACAGTTGGCAACCCAACGTGAAATAGTCTAGTTGATAAAAGGTGAGAACGTGTGGATGTCCGACATTCATAGTTTTGCCCAAGGGGCCTGATTGGCACGCGCCGGCACTGCATATAATGGGGGAAACAACCACGATTCTTTTCCTCAAACATTGGTTGTTGGACATTTGATTTCCCATGCTGTGATACTGCGGCACGAAACACAATGCAGAACTGTCACCAAAGAAAACAGTGGACATTATATCCAGCTGGAAAAAGAGACGTCTTCCTCTGCATCAGGTAAGATATTCATTCACATGCTGTTCAAATACTGTTGCTTATATCTGGTGCACACAATCACACAATCAAATGCTGAAAAATTATAATTCAAGGAACGGGAATGTTATGGAACTTGAAACAATTCTTCAGCACAGTGTACTGAAAAATAGCCAAAAGCAGCAGTTAGCCTCCAAATATACGCAAAGAATAAACACCAAACCACAGAAATGACCTCCCCTTGTAAACTGTTTAATCTGGGGATTACGCATGATGGAGTAATATCAAGCGAGGGGATGCAAAAGCCACAGCAGATCATAAATTGTGTCATCAGGCTGGTCTCATGGCTTACTCAGCCATGGTAACTTTAGGCTGTATGCATGAGGGCTAGCTGGGCACACAATGTTTTTTTAATTTTCTCGTTAGTATTTGGAATCACGTTAATCATTAACCAAAGGTTGTTATGCTGATGTATGGATGCGAATAAACAAAACAGTTGAATTATTAAAATGCAGGGGAACGAAAGGGAAACAGACCCCTGAATAAATGCAGCTCAGAATAAGTAAATTCAAATGCGTTTTTTTCTTGTGGGCTGACAAAGGTAACACCGTTAGAAATAGTTTACTTTATATATACTGTGTGTTCACACATGCTGTGTGCTGGGACAGATTACTCACTGGCCTGTGGTGCCAGTGCTCAGGGCCTACAAGTTTGACCACTGCACTGAGTTTCTGTTACCCATTATCTTTACAAATAGATTTCTGACCATCAGTAGCCTCCAACTACAAGACAAAACCAACAGTATTTTCAGCACTTTTGAGAGAGAACCAACGCTACTGGTAAAGATCCTCTGAATAGGAAGAGTAGAAACAAAATATAAAAAGTACACCCAGTACACCCACAGGGATTGCAAAAGGCAAGCAGCTATTCCTGGGTCAGCACTTAATGTTTGAAAATAGAATAGCTGAATAGATGAAAAGAATGGCTGATGTTGATATGACATTGGGGTTTTGAGATTATTTTTTATGACATTTCTGCTCTTTTAGATAGTCCACAGTATAGAGAATCAGGGAACATGGGAGATGGTGGGACATGAACCCATGACCCCGAAAGCACACGGCACACATCCCAGCCTGACGCCGCTTCTGTCCTTCTTTAGGTTTATTTGAGTGGCTGCAGTTTAGGGTTAGTGTTAGTGTTCTTTTTAATAGTCAGTTAATTTCAAGCTCTTCAGCTCTCCTCTTCATCACATTATGCTTGATGCTGAGAAAGTAAGCGTCTTCGTTCTTTGCCATCCTCTCGGAGAAGTACAATATAATGTATATTGTGCAATTAAAGCAAAGTCTATTTAAAGGTATTGTTGCCTTCCATATGCTGTGGTGGCTATGCCTATGAAATATTGCAAATGTGGTGTAAATCCTGACTAAGCATATGAAGGTAATGTAGGTATTTTTGTAGCTTTCATTCTGGACTATATACTGGACTATACAGGTGCCTCGGACTGCATTTAGAAAACGTACAGTACTGTACTTGAGTCAAGAACTGCCTTTAGGATTTTGTGTGTCTGTGTGTGTGTGTCTGTGTATTAGTAGGGAGGGGGAGTAGTACACACATGTAAACATGCTTATACGCAGTATGTGTGCTTCGTTCCTGTTGTGCTTAGGGGTCTTTAACTTCATGATGCATGCTCATATCTGAGTACGGACAAACTGTACAGATGCACACTCCCACATGCAGACCAAAACACTCATACAAACACATACAAACCTGCTTTGTTAATGCTGAGGTTACAATCAGATTCTCAATCTGACAAATTTCCAACTCTTCTGAAGCTGTTAAAAACTGCCCCGTACAAGTAAGTGTTGCATTTGGCAGGCACAAGCCTACAACAGCATGTTTGCAATGTGATGGAGAATACCTGGCAGCAGATTCTCATTGGACTGAAATAAGGAGCAGAACACTCATTGGATTGCTTTGCAACTTTGTCTTGTCGCATTTTGTGTCCTTATGCTCACAATCCCCAGAGGAGCCTTGAATAAAGTAGGCTATACCTTAATAATTCACTTGTAAGTAAACAGTGATTAGCCAGGATTCATATTGTAGCTGTAGGAGCAGCGCCTTGCACCACATGAGAGAGGTGTGTAGGGTGTTGTTTAGATCTGGCTGCAGGATAATTAATGGTGCAGGACAGACAGAGCCGATGAAGGCCGGCCAGGTGAATAAAGGTGAGGGGATTGGCTCTGTGACGCTGAGTGATCGGGCTGGCTTACATGGCCATCAGCCCACAGTTATTGATATATGTGACCTCGGCACAGTCGACGTGAGCTGCTTCATTGAGAGCTGGACCTGAACGAGGCATGTAACCTGTCGTTTTGTGACCATAAGACATTACACTGGACCTAAGGTATGGGTGTAAGGACGAGTTTTAATCGCTTTTTGGGTTCAACTGTTGGAGGGAGCTCTACAGTGAAGTAAGTGGCAAAAAAAGGCCCACGTTGAAAATAGCTGGAATCATCCTTTAAAAAATATTAAACAACTGCCTTCCACCCCATCTGAAATCTTAAAAGAAAACACATTTTTATTTCCCAATCAATTCCTCTTAGGGTGGGGCAACAGCACTGCTGTAATGTATTGTTGAATGTGCCACATCCGCTCAAAAGTGGGACTTCTATATCAGCGACATTTGTATGCTGCACTGCATTGCATGATGCATCTGGGAGGTCTAAATGAGTTTTGCCGCTACACACAAGAAAGACGTGCATTCATCTTGCACTGGGAAAGATTAGGTTTTATGTAACAAGTGGGGGTATTTTGTTTCTCATGTGAGGACCACGGTTGGAATGATTGCCTCACATTTAACAATGAGAGTTTGCGGCATCCTGACAAGGTCGGCGCTTTAAAAGGATGAGAATGGGAGCAAATCAGCTGATTATACAGAATTCTCCCCCTCAGCGGGAGCTGCTAATTCTAACGCCTGCATGCACAAAATCATTAATCAATGAATGCTTCCAATTATGCAGGAGACAGCCCATTCATTCATACCTTGCTTTCTGTTTCTGGCCCATTTCAACTGCAGAGAAATAGAGTGGGAAAGAGAGAGGTTGAGGGGAGAAAAGGGAGAGAGTGAGTCAGAGAGAGAGGGCAAGAGAAACGGAGACAGAGTGAGAGAGACTGGAGTGATTTGTTGTGTATAATCTTAATGAGGCTAGCTACATACTGTAATCTATTAACTGAGCGTCTGTCATGACTGAATAAGGTGTGTCCTTGTGTATGAGCCCGTACTTGTATGTGTGTGTGTGTTTACAGTCATGTTTGTGTGTTTGCATGCATTGATCATGCCTACAGTCACAAGTAGCAGAGAGTATAGCTGTGATGGTGGGAGGCAGCAGTGGAGGAGAGAAGAGGAGCAGATGGTGTAGAATTCGTAGGGTTTATTTCTGGAGAGTTCAGCCTTTACGGCTCATATACTGACTTAATTATGAGACAGAGGGGAGAATGAACTCCAGGAAGAAGGATTTAACGAGGGAGGGAAATCTTCATTAAGCCCACAAGAATCCAGGAGCACTGATAAAAATGACTTTGCACCTAAAAACCTCCTCAAACTCTGACAATGCATAACAGGGATTGGAGGTGATAAAGCACCTCAAGCCATAATCCTCTGTCTCAAATTATGAATCGAATGAATTTCACACACAGGAAAAAGAAAGTTAGGGGGCTTTTGGGGGCAGACTGGATTCACGCATGTAACACTCATCCACTACTCTCTAATTTCCTATCTGAGGCAATGAACATTGCAGATGCATATTGCAGCTAGTTGATGTGGTTCTGATATGCAGCAAGCGAGGACTAAGGATGGTGTGAATCCTAGTGTCATCAGCCACCACAGGCGGGATTGCATCTGTAGTTTGAAGAAGGCGTGGAACATAATCCAGTTATGACTCGCCAGCAGGCCCTTCCACCTCTCAAATATCTCATAATTTCTAAGTAATCACAGCAAACAGAAAAATACCACCCCGGTTTTTCTCTGGTCACATCAGACATTTTGTTTGTTTTGGCTGTAAGTTACCTGCCCGTAAACATAACTGATTTTTTGTTGTTATATTTCACACTTTGGTCACTTTAACAGGTGTAAACTCTCCATTTCCACTACATTTCCCATCAACCAAGAGAGAGAGAGAGAGAGAGAGATTAACTTGTAGCCTTCATAATTACAGCTGTAGTTTGTAATTATATACATAAACCTTGAATCCTGCCAGGCTTCTGCCATATACTGTAATTTGCATTCATGCATTTTTAATGTATTTAAATTACAGTACAGGGAGAGTGATTAGAGAGAGAGAGGTCTGGGGATTAGATGTAAAATCTTATTTTTAACTTAAGTTGATATAACACTACATTACTGTATATAGTATGCTTAAAAAATATGTCAAAGAACAATACATTTTCACAACTCTCATCTTTTCTCAACCTCTTCTCAGGACATCTCTTGGCAACAAACAGCATATCTAGAAGCACACGAATGCATCACACTCATACCAACAGAAGCCAGGTTTGTCCATTTTATGTTCTCACAACTGATGTGCACAAAACAATATGTCCTTCAGGCATTTGTTGTAATAACTAATTTTCTCAAAGCATCCTTCTGAACAGCGTGATGACACTCACAGCAGTGAAAATTAGTTCTTCCTCACCCTGGGTATTGAAACAGCTGCTCCAATTTACACTTTAAAGAGCGTAAAATGCTGTAAACATCAAGTTCACAAATAACCTGTAAAATGTCCAATTTGAGGTATTTTGGCAGAGGTTTATCTGGCTGTTATTTAAATTGTGGGTTTAAATGAGAAAGGAATGGTGTAATTGCACTAAGTATAACACTTTCCTTTTTAAGTCAAAACACTCAATTTATAGCCTCAGAGGGTCTGGTACTGTGTGGAAATCTCATAATATATGGGTTTGAGGCCTTTGCCAAAGCTCCCAAGAGAACCCACTAGCTACTATCACGCTGTCAGAAATTTGGCTGTCATCAAAGAAGCCCTCACATTGTACTTCTGTATATATCTTTGAAAAGATAGCTGCACATCTGTATCCCCTCTTATGTTTACCCCCCGTCCCATTACGGCCACTAAACTCTTTGCCTCAGATTTGCACGTTTGACCCACCACCATTTTTTGAGGGTGTCCCGTTGTCAAGTGAGCCAAAGCGACTCTCTCTCGAAACTGAGGGATTATACTGGCTCAAAAGTGAGTGTGGGTTGCCCCAGCAAGGCACTGCAATACAATAACAAACTACAATAGAAAGCATGGCAGAGGAGTACACAGCTTCCCACAAATGCAATAATATAGCTCTAAATTAATTGGCTACAATTGAAATTACTGTAACATTTAATTAGAAGAAATAAAGTAAATAAAATGGATATAGATTTGTCACATTTTGGTTGAAAGGAATGGATAGGACTCGTTGAGACCTATGAAATTATTATAAAAAGAAAAAACATGGTTAACATTTTACAATTTCATCATTAATTTACGCTAGTCTGATTATTTTCATTGATGTTTTAATATGTTAAACCAGTCTCCCCTATAACGCTCTGAAAAAATATACTAACAATATTAAGAAAATGCGTTTACCTCAGTCTGATGTATTGGCGTGTCTTCTCGCTAAGCAGCGCTGCACATCTCGAATTAAACTGAACTCATAACACCGAACACTGTGGCGACAGCTGAAACGCCATGTCAACAGGAAGTGATGACAGAGGGAAGTGCGTCCCAGAGCAGCTACGGGTCACACCCCCTCTCGCCTCAGTTCCTCTCCTGTGAGTGGCCCTTTTGATACATCACTATCACTTGTAATTGGGTGTCACTCAGAAATGGAAGGGGAGTGTTTAGGGACCGTAATGGGACGGGGGGATAGTCTACACCCATCACATCACACCTTCAGCCCGTCGGCAGCATGTGTGAGACCTCCGTCGGTGTCCACACATTTCTGGAACCATGAAATGAGACAAAATTTCTCCAGCATGCAGCATAATCAGCACATTGATATAGAATGAGCATGCTGTTGTAAAGTGCAAGAGGTAAACTGATTAAGTGATTAGTTTCTTTGACTTAGGGAATCGCTATTTCAGTGATTTTATTATAGCTAATTCTCTGTAGGGGAAATGTAGACTGCATGTGTGGTATTGCAGTTAACAAAGGAAAGCATTTTATACTGTACATCCTTTCCCCATGTGCATCTAGAAATGTATTGCTCTTCAAAAGGTACCTTCCCATGTAGCCACTGTCATTGATCACTAGTTACCACACATGTACTCTACAGGTTGAAATGTCCATGTGGATGTTTTTATGTGGGATGAAGAAAGAGGAGATTAAAAGACAGACTGGCAGAACATAAGAATGCAGTTTAAGTCATAAATTAAAACTATCCCATATACACTATAGTGATGTGAAACATGGCAACTCAGTCTCTTTAAAAGTAAGAGTGTTGGAAGTGGTAGTGGTAAGATTAGATACGGCAACTGTTACTCTATCACAACTTGCACCCAGAGGAGGAAGGCTGTGTATGTGCCGCAACGTGTTGGTGCTTTTTAAAAAGCATTTAGTCCCATATTCTACACTTTGCAGTTTTTTAATTTTATGTCATGAAGTCCAGTCAAAGCTGTTTGTGTGGTGTCATGCACCAAAAACACTCTCAATCCATTTTTACACCTTCATTTTCCAGCATCTCTTTGAGCCTCGCCAAGAACAGGCTGTTTCTGCCGCTGTGTCTTTAAGGCTCATTAATATTAATGACCCCTCTATTCTGATTGGCTAACCGTTTCAAGAGTGAAATGTGAGACACCCCCGCCCGGCAGCTACAGGTAGGGAAAACTCTCCAATAATAAACAATGACAACCGCCCAGCCGCTTTAAAAAAACCCACTTTGTTAGTCTGTTATTTCTTACAGAAATGATAATGAGCAAAGTTACGGAAGTCCAAGCGGCTCGTTTAGAGGCTCGCTGTTCTAATATGGATTGTGTGGATTTAGTTGGCGACCGTGCGTTTTGATACTTCATCATGTTTAGATCGACCATCCAACTGCTTTATCATCAAAAAGGCAAAGGAACTCCTGTTTTACATATATTTAGATATGGGACCTTAAACATGTGTATGCTATTCATGGGGTAATAAATAAAAAGCTTTTTACTTTTTGTATGGGAAGAGAGCCTTGGACATATTTTTTGTGCTGAAGCATGATCCTGTCACCCAAGCTTCTCTCCATACTACAAAGCAGCGTTCCTTTTTGCTGAATGATGAAGACTGTGATATACGGTCGGTTTGATTACTGTTGACAAAAGGTACTTATTGAAAGTCGCTTTGGAAAAAAGCTTCTTCTAAATGACATAATATCATGTAATATAAATTGGTAAACTCCTACTTAAGTTCCTTTGAGCCCTTGGCAAACATCCAGAATACCATCCCATCTGTTCCACTGTTCTCTCAGATCTCAGAAAGTGGCCACATTACCTGCTTCTGGTTCTGCTACCACCTTCACCAGGTTCTCATCGAGTCTGGAATCTCCTGAAACCTTTCCTCTGGTCATTCATTTTTGTTTTGGAGCTGCCACAACAGCATTCATCTGTAGAGTCCGACTCGGGGGTCTCTGGTCTTCCCATCTTTACATTCCTTCAGATCCGCGAGATCTGTGCATTGCTCGCTTAACTCTGATCCATGATGGGTCGAACTGACCTCAAGGTGTGTGGCCTCTACCTCAGCTGGAAATAAGAAATAGCTGATGCACTGCAGCTTTCAGGTGAGCAGCTAGCTAGCAAGTTAACATCACTACTGTATGTGACGATTACGCTACAACAAACACATAAGGTATTTTGCTGTGTGAGTGTTGTATTGCATGTGTTACTGGCCATTGTAGGTCCCATTAAATCATAATTTTTATTCTGTCACTGTCAGAGAGGCTCAAACACCTCTGCACACCCAATGCAGGCTAGACTGCAAAAAAGAGGAGGCTGCTGAGGCTTATAGCACACTTAAGGTAATTTATGTGCGTCTTCATATAATTTTAGGGGTAGATTTTGTCGCAATTCATAAGCACAATGAATCACTTATCTCTTTTTATCATCTTTTATCTTCTTATCTTAATTTTTTATCTTACTTTTATTTTATCCTTACTGTTTATTTTGGTTTTCATCTTATGGTTATCCTATTTACTTGAATGTTGCTATTTTCCCTATCCTCCTTTTGTCCAACTTTGTAAACTGTTTTTTTAATTTATTTTTTTGAGATTTATTTTTGGCATTTTATGCTTTATTGAGAGTGAGACAGTGAGAGAGAGACAGGAAGGTATGGGAGGGAGAGAGGGGAGGACATGCAGCAAATGACCGCGGGCCGGATTCTAACCCGGGTCACTGCGGGAAGGACTGAGCCTTAAATGGCACGCGCTCTACTCGGTGAGTCACCTCGGCGCCCCGTAAACTGTTTTTAAAGGTGTGATATAAATAAAGTTATTATTATTAACTTTAAGTGTCTGAATCATATGAAATGAATTAATGTTCATTAAAAAAGCTTGACTGTCGGGGGCGCCCAGGTGGAAAATGCCAAAAATAAATCTTTTTAAAAAAACAACAAAAAAAAAAGCTTGACTGCCAGCACATACCGTAATGAATACATGATCACATTCTTTGGTTTCTGAAAGTTTTCATTACATTTTTCATTTCTATTTTATGCACCTTGATAGAGCACGGTAGCTCCTGTGGAGAGCATGCAGTCGCACAGCAACCCTTCTTTCAGCCATCACCTCTGCCACCTCCTGCAACGGTTTACAAGTTGGTTGATGAGCGCTCACGCCTGTGAACACTGTTAGAGGTTATACGCTGCTGTCTGATGGTTAATTGTTTATGTAAAAAGCACATTCAAGTTCACCTTATTTGTTTTTCAAAAGAACTACGTGTAAGAACTCTGATGGCTTTAATAGTTATTTTCACAAGCCAAATGCCATTTTTGTTAAATGTAAAAATAAAACCCAATTTCCCAGGCTGCCAAGGAAATACCCTGCAGGCAGGATCACAGGCTCAAAGGGAATCAACAGTTCAGAAAGAGAACTAATAATAATAATAATAATAATAACTTCATTTATATAGAACTTATCAAAACAGAGTTACAAAGTGCTTCACAGGAATAACAGAAAAGTAACAATAGTAGGAGGAAAGGATACATGACAAGTAAAATTCATAATACGAATACATTCCCAGAAAAACAAGTTAAGCAAAAGCACGTCTAAAAAAGAATGTTTGTAAGAAAGATTAAAAAAGGCGGACACTGAAGCTGGCTACCCTGATCTCATCAAGCAGGTCATTCCAGAGTCTAAGAGCCCTGATGAAAAGTAATAAGAGTGGGAGGAAAGGATACATGATAAAGTACAAGTAAAATATATAAACAAAGTTAAAAAGAATCAGAAAATGATGATAAATAAGCAACATTCCCATAGGAATGTTGCAGGAAAGGTGGCATGATTGTAAAATTCATAATACAAATACATTCGCAGAACAAAAAGTTACATAGAAGCAAGAGTCTGGGCCCTTCGTCTTCACCCTGGATATTAGAATGACGCGATATAAATCCAACAGTAAATAGTAAAAATGGCTAACTAAATGCCCAAGTAACCACCCAAAAAGCACAACACACCATCGTGACCCGGAAGAGGGGGGTCAGGCCATGCAAAGCCTTAAAGCCCTGGAAAACTGGACTTGAATAGCCTTTATTTTCCCCTGATGTCACAGTTGAGTATCTTTTTAGCCATTCACCAAGGTTTGAAAGACCAGAGAGGCCATTTACTGGATATAGACGCTGTTTTTTGAGAGGTAGCTGAAGTGTCCTAAGCTGTACCTGCTGCCGGGGAGGGCGGGGTTTGCAGTTTTGTCTAGAATTCCATATTGAGTTCACACATTTTTGTTGTTATATTTACTATTAACTACTAAATTGGTGGTCTAGTCAGCAGTTGATGTAAAAAGAAAGGGGCAGTTACTGCATTCAATGTGTAATAAAGGAAGAGATTTTTATTTTTATTTTACCCATTCTTGGAGGAAGGCTTAGTATGTTGATTTAGAGGGCCAGGCAGGCCAAATTTGGCTGGAAACACTCTTAGGGCCTTTAACAAGGACTTAACTTTTGTCTGAATTTAATTGTCCTTTGATATCCAGCTCTACCATCTGCTAAACAGTTATAGAGGCCAACTCATTTAATTCACTCAGCTTGACTGAAAGGCACAACTGGTATTATCGGCATAACAATGGAAAAAGATGCTATGCCATGCAATTAAGTGACTCAGAGGAAGCATATACAGTACAGGGACAACTGAGCCAAGAATTGCACACCACGTGATCAAGGCCTGAAAAGAACCAGTCCAGGGCAGAACCAGAAATACCAACCCACTGCCTCAATCTGTCGATGAGGATACCACGGCCTACAGTATCAAAGGCAGCACCGAGATGAAGCAACTCTAACACAGCACTCACTGGCATTCATGAGGATATCATTTACAACCCTGACAGGGCAGTTTCAATGCTGCGCTGCTGTTGGAAACCAGACTGAAATTTTTCAAACATGTTATTTTCTGAAATTTCCAGGAGGTGCCTTGACAGCCAGAGATGAAGGGTAATTTCAAAATAGGTCTGTAGTTTGTGAGAGGAGAAGCATCAATACCACTTGTTTAAAAGAGGCTAGGCGGCAGCAGTGTTAAAAGTATTCAGCTGACAACAAAGCAAGCTGGGTGCTAAAGTTTCTAAAACTTCTAAGATAACAACAAACATGGGAGGCCTCTGTACCTGGCAGTGACTCTGCTTGAGGAACATTCAGCAGCTGTTGGTAAATTGCCACTAAAAGGTTTGGATGTGTGAAGAGTCCTCCATCAGACACTCTTCCCTGGGTGCCAATGTGTGCATAGAGGAACCTGTAGTGGGCATCAACAGCCGCCATCAGCAAGATGGAGAACCGTGATTTACAATTCCTGTAAGTGCTTCCACTTTTGCCTGGAGTGAGGATCGCGATGTGCTTCCCATCAATGGCCCCAAGGCGATGAGGTAATTGCCACTTGTCTTGGAAACCTTTAACTACCTCTCTGCACTCTGCCTCTGTTGTGTGTGTCTGGGAAAAAAGTTCAAGTCAAATGTTATCTCTTTCACTGTCACTATAAAACTTTATACTGTGCACATGCATGATAACCACATAGCGTCAGCGTAGTACAGTCCTGTAACATCCTCTATGTTATTTAGAAGTTGTCCCTTATCTGCTAAAGATAACTAACACGCAGGGCTAATTAACAAACATGAAAATCAAACCTTCATGTAGTCATCTTTGAGAACAAGGCACAGCACCTCAAACCAACCAATAGTGCAAATAGCAAATGCACTGCAAAAATATCCATCTCAACAACGAATTTTTGTCTATTATTGAGTCAATTTTTTTTTATTTTCTCAAAAAAGTGCAGATAATTTCTCTTGTTTCCAGTGCAGTGATCTGCTTTATTCTGACTTGTTTAAAGATCACACTCATTTCTAGAAAATTCCTGAAACAGTAGGATTAAGATTAGATAAAATAAGATTTAAGGCTGAATATGAGATTAAATGACTTGTTAAGATACAGTGCGGAGTTAAACGTTGCTAATCCCGATTGTTAACCAAGAATACCTATTTCATCATTAGTGGCAAAGAATCTGTCAGGTTGAGTCTCTCCTTTGCAGTAATAACCTGTCTCAGGTGTGTGTGTTTGTGTGTGTCTCTGTCTCTCTGTCTCTCTCTTGGTTATGTAGAGTGCCACTAATCCTACAAGATGGTTAAAAGTCATCAGCATTCATGTGAAGGAGACTCCCAAAGCTTCTGGCGTTATCAACCTGCAGAACAGGTGTTAGCCACTCAGAAAGGGCCATGTAGATTCCTTATGTGATTTGGTAGAAGAGGTAGCTGGCTACTAGAGGTATCACACTGTCAGTGTTGTGTGTGTGTGCATGTGCGTGTGCGGGCGTGGGCGTGTGTGTGAATGAGTGAGTGAGTGAGCGATACCCAAAGGAAATTTAAATACAGGGCTATTAAGAAAATTTCACCCACTACAAAATCATGTATATATATATATATATATATATATATAAGTTTTTTACTGCTAGTTATACATACTATTTTAAGTTTAGCGAAAATTTAGAAGATTACCTTGAGCTCCCTTTGGAGGAGAGGCAACCCATGTTGTCTTCTTCTACCAGACCATGACTGAGTCCAAATCCTTCTTTGCCTTTTCTTAATGTTTCTTTTTCAAGGCATAGCATTGCCATAATTATGCCAAGTGCTTGTCTGTGCCTCCATCACACCATTTATGAAACCATGGGTTGGCGTGCCGCTGGCTCATGTAGTACGCAGTGCTGTCTTTCAAACAATCCTACATTATGAAGACTTAAACTCACACAAGATTCTATATTGTTCACATTCCACAATCTGACATATAATAAGCACAAAAGACAGATGAAATTGCACAGCCTGTGTGAGGTTTAAGTCGATGGTCCAGATGATAAAATGACCTTGAGCAAGACACTGCCCCTACCAGCTCCAGGGTGCTGCTCTGCACCTGACCCGGCGCTCTGGCCTCCCTGTGGAGGACGGCAAGGAAAAAATCTAATTCCCCTCCAGGGAAAAATGTATTGCCAGGGTTAGGCAGCAGCCACACCGATCCATCAGAAAACTGACAATTATTGAGGGATAGATTACTGTCAATTGGGCTTTTTTGGAATGTCAGCATGGAGGCTGATGCAGAAATATGGCTTTGCTCATAATGGTGCCACTTCATAGAAACTAAGAGGCTAACAGCCCCGCAACATTTCATTTTGTGGAAGCGTCCCTGCCGGGAATTGAACTCTGGTCTCCCAGTTTAAAGTCTGCAATCTAACTCTCTGCATCACATTTTCACTCATGTGACCAAAAGCTGTGAACAGAGCGACTGACTGACCGACATAACAGACTGTACAGTATAAATTAAATAAGAAACTCACCTGGGAAACCTACAATCATCCTGATGGTATGCTTTCTCCATTTTATCTTTGTTTTGGTCGTACCGTTGTCTGTTTGCTGCTGTTTCCCCCCCCAAAAAAAACAAACATTCAGCCTCTATTGGCTAAACGGAGGATGATGAATCTGTCTATCCAGAAGAAGTTCTGCTGTCTTTCTATCCATCAAAATGGATGGAAATCTGACAGACAGTTGCATCATCAGTCCTGTCCTGACCACAGACAGCTCTCACTGAAAATTAATTCAAATGAACGTACATGGACAGACAACAGATCAGTGTGGCCGCTGCCTTACGGATTGGATTCTCACTGGGACCACAAATGGATAAAAGCATCCAGTAAATGTTACGTTGGTGCAGGGTGAGCTAATATGCAGTGATTAATATATGTAATTATGTACAGCAGTGTCTAACTAGTCACTGACAGGAAAATCATAGTAATGGAACACATTCATAAAACATATCTGCCCTGGATGGTGTCACTCAGTGCAGTCCCAACCCACAGCGCAGCACACACCATGCAGCATTTCTGAATGCATCTTGTTCTGAAAGTTTACTTAAATCTGAAACGGTATGGAAAAAAGGGGATTTACAAATAGGGTTAAACAACACGGATGGCAGGAATGAGTAAAGCAAAGGAGTAAGTAGTATCAAATGAAGGTCAGCTGTGTTTATGTCGATAAGCCTGCATGGCAAGCAGGTAAAATAAAGGGCTGTGGTGAGTTATGGTCTGAGCAAGAGTTATTTTTACTGTGTGGATTTGCAGGACATTTGCTAGCAAGTTTAGCCAGATAAATTGGTTCTGCTGCACTTGGCCAATGTGCTAAGGAGGGTGATATTATGAAAATACAAATACGTGTTTTGATGATGCTTTGAATTTACAAGCTGTCCAGTTTGATGCTAATGGATAGGTATGGGGGAAAAAAGTTAAGTCACACTATGAACCTGTCAATTAAAAACAACAAAATTATTTTTTACGGGGTGTCTTCGTGGCTTAGTGGTCTAAGGAAGACGCTTACCAGGTAACTGTGATGTCCTGAGATTGAATCCAGTCCTTTGTCGCATCTCATTCCCCCCTCTCTCTCCTAATCTTTCCCATCTATCTCTACTGTAAAAACTATAATAATAAAGGCAAAGGTCCAGAAAAACAATCTTTAAAAAAAAATCAAAGAGTACAGATGATTTCACCAGGCTAGAAGAGAAGTTGTCTCGGGCCACTTCCAACTTCCAGCTGGACCCTGGAGCAGCGCTTTGAAGTGAGAATGCATTCAGATTAAAGACAGGAATAAAAACCAGGGATCAAACTGAGGCAGCAGGGGGGTCTAGTGGTTGGAGAATCAACCTTTGAACTGGAGGACCTGGGTTTAAGCCCCCCGCCCCCCCCCCCCCAAAAAAAAAAACAGCTGAAGGGCACCTGCCACAAAAAGCCATAC
>OMOV01100892.1:0-15315 GCA_900312565.1 Beryx splendens | reverse complement strand
AAATTGAAAGTTTGGCCTGATGGTGGCGCTAGAGGAAAGGTCATGGGGTCACCAAAATCAATAGGGTTCATCCTCTACGGGTCATTAATCTAGCCAGCGAGTTTGAAAAGATTTGGATGAAAGCTGTTGGAGTTATCGTAAAAACCCTGTGGCGGCGGCGGCAGCGGTCCGGGTAAAACCATAATATCCCTGACTCGTCGTTCGGGGATATAATAATAATAAACACATAGGGAAAAAAGAATGATCGGTCTGAAACAGAAAGTGACAGCAAAGGTGACCGCAAAAGAACAAATATATGAAAAGATGTACCGTATTTTCCGGCAGACTTCGCCTCACTCCCGAGGCCAAGCGGCTGTGGTGCATAGGGAACGTCTCCACCACCTTAGCGATTGGCACCCACACACAGAGATGAAAAGTTAAACACAAAGAATAAACAAATGACATTTAGAAGGCAGTTACCACGTTTGCTAAAGCTCACCGTATTTGCCTGTTAGCTTTCCGTTATGTCCAAGCCCAAGAGGCTGAGGCTCGTATGGTGACCCAGCCAGACCTGGGGAAAAACAACAAATGCGTACAGTGAGCACACTCACACATATGTCAGTATCCCACCACCTATTTAGACTATGCCCGCACAAATGTATATGTATGAATACGGTACACCTAAATATGTATGTAGCGTGCCTACAAAAGCAGACGGCTCAGTATGTGGTCCCATGGATCAGACACAAACACAAATAATCTGGAAATATGTTTTTATTTTCCTCTTTGAGCACAAGAGTAATACTCTGCCAATATATCCAGCAGAGTAAATACACAATAGTGGAGTCAGTGTACAGTGAGTGTACCGAATTCCCAAATGCTACTTTGTGTGTGTACGTGCTCTGCTATTACAGTACAAAGATATTATTGTGCCGACTTTTGCAGAAGTAGTTGGTGTTGGTAATTGTAGCTCCCAGTTTCATAACCTACTCTTGTAACAACACCACTATACTGTCTGATTTATTCTTGTTATTCATAAGGACGCTGTCTTACTTCATTTACACCATTGTGTGTTGTATTGCTCACTTCATTACACCATGTACTCAATGCATTTATTTATTTATTCATTTCAGAACCACACATGTATCGTCACATCCTCTGCATTCAGCTGTCTCCTAATTTCCATTGTGTGAGGAGCTGAAGTTCCCTGGTGTGATACAGTGTCTTCCTGTGAGAAGCTAGCTGTCACTGGTCTAAGCTTCAGCCAGTTCAGTTTCTCTCACAGACTGAACTGTCTCATTGGCAAACACGTTTCATACATTTTGAACTACTTTTGTTGGACAGGAAAACATGCAAAAAGTCAAAGGGGGTGAATATTTCTTAGGGCTAGGCTTAGTACATGTTAGTAAGTACATGACAAAATTAAAGAAAACATTAAGAAAGAATATATATATAAAGTTTTTGGTTTTTTTACCGTATTTGCCGGCAGATTTGCCTTCAGGGCCAAGTCCAACAGGCTGGGCTTCATAAGGCAATCCTCCATAACCTGTGGGAGAGACGGTAGAGGAAGAGAGAGAACGAGTGGTTAGGGGAAGAAGCTGAATGAGCATTGGATTTTTATGTGGCACAGAACAGAGTATTCACCGTATTTGCCTGCTGATTTTCCATCGCTGCCATGACCAAGTTGCCCACCATTGGAGACCTCGCCATATCCTGAGAGGCACAGAAAGGAAAGAGTGTGAGAAAAACAAAATTACCAGCCACAGGAAAAACTGCACCAAAACAGTTGCCTGTCTCAAAACAGCCATGACCATTTTTCCAAAACACTGACCGTATTTTCCAGGTGCAGGATCCCCTCCCATGCCAGCACCAAGACCGCCTGCGAGCACATTGAACTAATATCATCTACTGTGTAGCTCAGCACCCATACTGAAAATAAAAGCACTCACGGTACTGTAAGGTGCTGATTTCCAAACAGAAAGCGCTACTTGATTTTATGATCAATACCACTGAGGGGCACACAGGTATACATCTAAGGAGATGACTAGGAGACAAGTGATACGCTCACCATACATTCCAGATAATTTGCCGTCACCTGCAGGCCCATAGCGGCTTCCACCGTATCCTGGGTACAAATGAGACCAACAGTTCAGAAGCAGAGTAAAAAACACCACAGACACACACATGCAATGATGCATGTATCACAAACATTCATTCTTCTCACGCTACAGTCACATACAAACAGATACTTTGGATACATGGATAAAAAAATGAATGGACATGCATTTTTGACCAAGATCCACATGTGGCATCCACACAGAGACTGAACATGACAACAAATGATGGACATACCGTACTTCCCTGCACCATTAGATCCTCTGTTGAGGGGTTTACCAGCAAACGGCAATCCCCCGATGCCTGAATCAGAGCAAGAGAATATATGAGGACCAGCAAAGCAGCAGGAAAGCAGAAAGTTCTGTGCATCAAATTGTTTCTCCTTTTCCTCTTCCAAGATGCATTTTGGTGTATTGACAGCATCTGGCTTAGAGGGACTCACCGTACTTGGTTTGAGATTTCTCTGCTCCCATTCCAAGGGTCTGACCGCCAAAAGGCAAGCTGCCCATTCCTGTAAGATTGCGAAATTCCAGCATGTTAGACAATAACGTACCCACCAAATCACATCAAACATAGCAGTTACTTGAGATAAAGTTATACCTACCACCATACATGCTGCCTAATTTTCCACTGGGACCTAAACCAGCTGGTTGAGGCTCGAACTGACTGGTTCCTGCATGAGAATACAGGGAATTATTTTGTATCTGGCTCTTACAGCTAGAGATGGAAATGCTACTAGATTGCAAGTAGTTTTCAGACCAGGTCATTGAAGAATTGACTCAAGAATGTGATCTATTTTGACACAGTAGGTGACAACAAAATAAAGTTGAAGTTCATGCATGCGTCAACCCTATTTTTATATGTTGGTATTCTTACCATCTAGTCCAGCAGGAACGATTGGGGCTCCGTTGTAAGGAAGCTGTTTGGCTCCACCTGTAGAATCAACAGCAAGCGGCGTGATGATGGATTATTATTATTATTACAAGATTATCTAGTTTCTATATCGTTTATTGCAGATCCACTTCATAAGATTAGTTCACCTCTGACCCTAACTGACCAGTCGCTGCTACATGAAGTAAAGTGCTAGTTTTCGACATTCAAAGTCCCCCCATATTCGCCATTTGTCGACTCACTTCCATATCCACCAGCACCGAGCTCACTTGCAAAACATTAGCCAAAGGATGCAGTTACTAAAATGCCATGCAGTGTGTGGTGATGGTGTCAGTACTGAGCATAGCCAGCTGAATGTTAGATTTGTCTTCCTCACTCCCCGCTCGTATGATACCTGATTTGCCATCGACAGCGGGCACACCCTGGCCAAGATCTGGAAAAGCAGAGAGAAATGTTGGCTTTTGCTGTAATTCACAGGCAAACACAGGTACTCTAGCCATTCACTCACTGAGGATCAACCTGAATTAAATTCCTCTCTTATATGAAAAAGTAGGCTATAGTATATAATGCTGCTTACTTGCATAGTCAGGCTGTATACCAGCACCATAGCCATTTCCATAACCTGCATAAAAAGTCAGCATAAACAATCTCAATCCACAGATCTTATACTAGGACAGGGGTATTCAAAGTCGGAGATGTGGGCCTCCCCTCAGACAAAGCTGTCTCCCCTGATTAGTTTACTTGCTTAGTTTCGCTCAATTCCTGGAATCATGATTATGTTATTTGATAGACATTCAACAACTGAGCCAAGATAGCCTGATATTGCTGTTTGACACACTTCAGACTACACCAGATAGATAAAAAAGCTCTGTCTGAAGGCATTTATTTGTTTCTGACTGAGGAAAGTGGGGAAAACAGTAAAATCCCCTAAAACTACTGTATCTCTGAACTATCTCTTTAACCACACATTTAGGCTATTCTATGTGATCTCCTTTTGATAACTTATGTAATAACTAATGTAATATTTTTTCACTTCCATTCACTGAGCCTCCCTTGAAACTGTTTGGAGCCCCCCTGGGGAGGCCCGCCTCCCACTTTGAAAACCTCTGTACTAGGACATCAGAAGAAAACCTATGACCTGCAATAATCTCACAGGTTTAATTAAAATGCTTACAGCTTACCGTTTGAAGGTATGCCTCCATTTCCATTTCCATTTCCATATCCAGCACCAAGGTAGGCACCTTGTCTATAACCTGAAGCCATACAGGAAACATTAACACAACATTTGCACAAAAGCAGGATTACTGCAAAATGATAATCATTCCATCCGTGCAGAATGGCAACCAGACAGTGTTATGTAGCATTGGCCCTACGCCCCTGAATCATTTGTGCACTAAATGTCTAGCGTTAGACAAATTATAATTTTAGAGAACCTCCAATTGAACTCCATTTAGATTACCTTTATTCTCTAAATTTCCACTTACTGTTAGCTAACCCACGCACAGACCTTAGGCCAGTTAGGTCCAAGGACAAGGTCCAGTTACATGAAAATGGGTTCCTGTAGCAAGCTAATTAGTCCTAATTAGTCCTAATTAGTCCCAGGCTAGTTAGCTTAGGACTGAATGTAGCACAATGTTAAGCAAACTATTTTTCAGTAACTCAGAAATCTGAAAAGAGCAGCAGACAGAAGAAGAAAACAGCCAGTAATATGAGAGGGAGATGAAATGTCTCACCAGGTTGTTTGGGTTTCCCTGCATAAGGATATCCCAGGCCTGCACAGAGCAAAGCAAAGGCAACACATGATGTGGAGCATTTTTGGCTTCTGTTTGAATTCCATTAGTCTTGAAAATGAAATCAAATTTTCGTTGGAGTCTCAGCTTGAACCTAAGAAAGCTCAAAGGAGTTGGTTATAAATGAGCACATTCTTCGCTGCATGTCTGTGTTGAGGGTAATTTACCAGCTCCATATCCGTTGCCGTGCCCAGGGACAGTGTAGCCTCCTGCTCCGACACCAAAACCTCGGGGTAAACAAAGCATCATAGAAAATAATGAAGCAGGTCAGTCAAAGTCTTCAAAGTGCCAGTGATAGGTAAACCAGATATTCCACATCATCATGTCCTACAACTCAAGATCTCACCCAAAAACCTGAAAACTATCTGTTCTGAAATTGTTTGCCAACACAACAAAACATGCAACAAGTCAGGAGGACATATTTTTCTAAGTAACTACATTTCCTGAAAAATAATAATAACTATTGAGCATTAGTTGTTTTATGAGGCCCTTTACCTGGTTTGGATGTTTTAGCCCCACCTCCATTTGGATAGCCTCCTGCACCTGCACCTGCACCTGCACCTGCAGCTGCACCGTACCGTACCCTACAATAACAATACAATAGTTTCTGCATTCATGAATATTAGAGTTAAGAGGCTGTTTTAAGTAAAACACTCAGCTGTAAACATGATAATGAGTATTGACTGTGAAGACTTAAGTAGATTTACCATTGGGTTTAGCACCATATCTGTTGGGAACAGCAGCTCCGGTGCCATAGCCTGGTCACAAAGTAAAATAATAACTATAATAACTCATCCATACATACTCAATGGTCTGTTGAAAAAACACAAAATTATCTTAATAAAATAGCAAATTTTTAAATATTGTACGTTCTATCCAAAATACATTACATTCTGTCAAAAATTAGACTATATCTGTATAAGTACCTTTGGGTTTAGTACCAGTGGATACTCCAGCTCCTGCACCATAACCTTAAATGACAAAGAGAAAACAATACAAGGTTAATTTTCATCATCTGCTTTCACTCTCCGTGTTTTATATTCAAAGATAGTGTCATATATTAAATTCAACATGACAAACCACATCATTACCATTCAAGGAAAAAGAAATGAGTCAAACGTTATGCTCTTAAGCAAAGTGGAAGGAGGTGTGTCTGTGTTAAACATCCTTTAATAAACATGCCAACATTTAAAATATCAGAGGAAACTGATCTTGTTAAAGAGATTTAAAAACTGAACCATATGCAAGACAGTCCATTCAGAATACTTTCACATGCAGTAAAGGCAAACACGTAGATCTTAGCATGCACATACTGTGAGACAGCTGCAGTTATGATGATCACACATTGCTGTCGAAAGCCAAACTGATCACCAACATTAAAATATAAAACGCTCAGTTTACCCGGTCTGGGTATTTTCACCCATTGCCCATTTGGTACTCCTGATGGTCCACAGTCTAGAATACACATGTAGAAAATGTATTACAAACACAATTCAAATATTCAAGGCAAAGCAAACACATATTAACACACATGGAACAAATCAATCTAAAGTAACAGAGACTCATTTAGTTTTGGATGTACAGGGTTTGGACAAATTAGGGAAACCACTGGCAAAACTCCCACCATAATTATACTTTCTTGATGGTTCGGTAAGATGTCATTACTAATTACTCCTAATATAATACATTTGAGGGATTATCTGTGCCCAGCTAGGCTGTATGATGGACAAAAGTGCCAAAGACCATCACAAAATCTCAGATGTCACCTAGAGAGCAACAAAATGCTCAATAGGGATAAAATAAGAGATGATTGACATTTACCAGGTTTGGCGGGTTTGGCTCCCTGTCCCTTGGGGTTTGAAGCTCCTCCTCCGTTCTCTGAGGGTCGTAAGGGCAGACTGACAGGTAAGGGCTTAACAGGAAAAGCTTTATCTACACTCCCTCCTTCAAACGTTACACTTACACTCACAAAACAACAATGGTTAGGGAGTCAAGTAAAATAAATCAGTAAGCACAACTCAAAAATCACTTCACGCCTCAGAAGACTGAATACAACCAAAAACGTAGAGGAGTATTAAGAGTACTAAGATTAACACACATTTCAAAATAACTATAAATCAAAATAACTATACATGTTTAGGCCAACAAATGGCATATTTGAGCTCATACTCAAAAAGAACACCTTCTCCAAATGTAAAAAAGTGATGTTTTGATTATTTAAACATGACGTTCAAAGATGAGTTTCAGCAGGAAACATTAGTGATAACCACGTAAGTTAATGGTAATTTTGTTATTAAGACAACAACCAAGAGAGCATGCAACAAAGACACTAAAATTACTAAAATTATTACCATAAACAATGGCTAAGATCAAGATTTAGTTTACCAGGACTCCCGATGACAGGTTCCTGTGCCCCAGTCTGCACCGCTGGGAGACCTTTGACCCCGAGCCTTTCAGACGCCGCCTCAGGTTGATTTCTGACGCTCGCCTCATCTGGTGCAACTTCTGCCGTACCCTTAATCAGTGTTTCTTCAGGAGCGATGCTTCCTGCACCTTTAGCTGACACCATCTCAGGTACAGGCACAGCTTTGGGGTTCGGGGGTCCGATACTTTCGGGGGCCGGTAGTTCAGGAGCAGCGTCTCCTCCACCGGTGTCGCCTGCCCCGAAAACAACGTCTGCCGCTGCGCTTTTTTGTTCAGGCACTGCACTTCCAGTAACATAACCTAGAGGCCATAAATTCCATCAACATTCATGTATATTTCTTTCCAAAATGTTAGCAAACTATTACTACTGAAGAGGAAATTAAACGACCCCATACACGAATACAAAAATCACAAAAATACACACATTTTTGAAAAAAAAAAAAACTCAAAAAAACATTAAACCTGCAGAAGCATGTCTTGGTTCTCATATTAAACATTTTAGTTCAAGTGCAGTTATGTTTCACCACAGAGAGTAACATATTCAGAAACAATTCATCTTCACACATTTTGAGGACATACGTGCAAATTCATGCGTTCAGATGCGACTTGCGATTCTTGCATTCAGAATGAAGATATTTTGATTCCATCCACAACATGCAATGTCCTTTAAGATGCCATAAAAGAAGATTTTTTTTAAACCAAACATGCAATATACAGACAGTAGATGTACAACTACAGACAGACTTCAACAAGACATGAGCACTAACAAACGAACAAACTAAATAAACAAGTAAAGACACAGCTACAGCTAATGACAGCTACAACTGACCTTTTAATTTCACAAAATACTACGACTAAACAAGCAGTCTGAGCACCAGATTGTTCTCTTAATTGTGCAGGGACTTAATTGAGAATCCCATTAATGCCAGTGATTAATCGACTAAATGCGCTCATGATGGCCGAGCCAAAATGTGCATATTTGTATAAATGTATCAAACTTACAGTTCAGTATTAAGAGAACAGCCTTTAACATCTTTGAATATTAATACAGGGACAATTACCAAGACTCTCTATAGGGAAGTGGGGCATTTGTCGATTGGGCAGATCCCGCTCAGCGCCACCTGAAGACCACAAAGTCATCAGTGTGTTTTCTGACTAAATATTCTGTTTGTTATCAGTAAAGAAAAAACATGTCATTTGTCAGTTACACACAACAGTCCATCTCTCACTGACAGTGTACTGACAAATCATCCATAACAATCAGACTAAAATGATGTCTAGACATGTAGACAATTCATTTTTGCATTTTAACAAACCACTACAGTAACATGCTGCTACGAAACTCTACTGTAACTTTATTACAGAGTGCAACACTGTAAGACATGCTGGGCAATGTAACCCAGATTACATTGATACCATTTACATGTTAAGTGAAAATCAAATGTTCTAGTTTTTACTGCCATGAGACCTTAAGATATAAACTCATTAAATCAGACTTCACTTTCCACTCTCTAAAATGGAAAACGAGAATGTGCACACACTGGAATGTCATTCATTAAATCTTAACACAGTTACAACCCCCAATTATCAGGGAGGTGTACAACCAAGGTGTTTTAGTTTTCTACTTTAATGTATCATCAGTAATGTAGCCTTCTTTAACCCTGATTTTGCTGGTTACTGTATCCAAATGAAAGTGAAATTAAATGTCTCATTTATTGGATTTTCATTTCAGGCCTCAAGACAATGAACGCTAGAAAACCTGAAAACGTGTGGAGACTATCGATACCAACGAAGACATCAAGGATTAATTTAGGCCGACTCTACAGAAAAGAAATGCATTTGATCTACAGACTGTCAAACAGAATTTGTTTCAAATACATTTCATTTCTGTGTGGAATCTTATATATATGGTTAATGTAATTGTCACACTATTACAAAGTGAAATACTATAAGACACATCAGTTAAAGAGTTGAAGAGTCAGTGGAGGTTTTGTCACAATCAGCCAAAACACAGCACCTGTAGTGAATAATTCTGTCTTATATGATATAATATTAGGCACAGAGGTAATTGAGGACATGTGTTTGATGGACATCACTTTGTTGACATGTTTCAAACCAGGCCAAATTAATTAGTGGCTCCAGGGGCATCAACTAAGACATGGGGGCAATCAATTAAAAATAAAGCCAATCCAAAAATAATATATTATTTAAAATGTATAACTATTTGTGGGCAGTCAAACAAAGCTCCACTGATACTTTTCATCCCTTGATCTCTACAGTACAAATACAGGTTATCAGAGCATGCCACTGCTACACAACAGAAAACCTTATCGGCATACACCAATGCTTATCTCTAATAGGTATTTTGGGACTTTCCCCTTGAGGAACCAGTAGTGCCACTAGCTGTGGAGCCACTGGTGCCGACTCAGCTGTTGGTTTTGGGTATTTCCCCTGAGGAACCACTGAGCAGCTGCTGGTTTAGGGTACTTGCCTTGAGGAACCGCTGCTGCTGGCTCAGGTGCTGGCTTTCCCTGGGGAACCGCTGGTGCAGCTTCTGATGTTCCTGCCTTCGGACTCTTGCCCTGTGGACCCATGGGTGCTGGTTCGGGTGCTGGCTTGGCGTACTGTCCTGGTCCAGGCTGTGCGACTGGTTTGGAGTATTTCCCTTGAGGAACCGCAGGTGCCGGCGCAGGTGGCAGCTTTGGATACTTGCTTTGTGGAATTACTGGTTCTGGCTGTGGACCGGTTCCCTGTGGAATTGCAGGTGCCGGCTCAGGTGTTGGTTCAGGTGCAGGCTTGGGGTACTTGCCTTGAGGAGCCACTGGTGCTGGTTCTGGTGTCGCCTGTGGGATAAGTGGTGCTGGTTTGGAGGATTTCCCTTGAGGAATCACTGGTATTGACTCAGGTGCTGCTGGTTTGTAGCCGTTTGCTTGTGGCACAGGTGCTGGCAGCTTTTGATAGTTTGATATACTCTTGGTCGGCTCCGGGGCAACAGGTGCTGCACCGTGGGTTGGTTCCTGTGCGGGTGCAACGCCCTTTATGCCCGGTACTGCTGGCTCCTCTGGAGCTGCACTTGGTTGCTCAGGAGAGAGAACTTCACCTTTTAGGCCTTTTCCATTAGATGTACCTGCACCTTTTGTACCCTTCCCATTTGGCATCATGCCATAACCTGAGAACCAAACATAGTTATGTTGTACAAAAACCAAACCAAACCAAACCGTGTTGCATGCAAGTAGAAACTACTAATGGAAAACCAATTTAGAGCACAATTTAAAAGAAATTACAACACAAATCAAAACAACAAAACAAAACAAAATTCAACACATGCAGAGGCAGGCAAATAACATGCGTAAGAGCAAAGGAACATTAAATCATCATATACATTTGACTTCAGACAGTTTATAGAACATGCAATATTCTAATGTAATTTAGGACAAACCACATGCTACTACATGGAGAAAATAAAACATAATGGCAACTGTGTTAAGACAGAGATACAGCTGACACAAACAACATGTACTGTTTGTTCAGGAGCATTTACCAGTATTGGCTACCAACTGCCCATTAGGTACACCAGCTGGACCATCATACCCTATGAACCACAAGAAGTTTCATAAACTAATTCACAAATCACATGAGCATGGCAGACAGTTTGTGAACAGATGCTGATCAGATCAATACAAAAAAAAACTAAAACAAACTGAAACAGTGTGTGACCATTCACAATGTTGTCTTCAATAGTGATGAAACCAGAGCAGTGCAGCACCCAACCAGTTAGCCAGGTCGGTTAGTTTAGTTTGAATACCCCAAACATGAAATCTGTTATATTTAAAATGTTCTTACCGCCACTGGGTGTGCTCGCTCCTCCACTGGGTGACACTGCTCCAACTCCTTTGGTAGTTTGAGGTTGTTGAGGTTGTTGAGGTTGCGATCCTCTGCCTGCTACTCCGTATCCTGCGAAGGACGATGTAAATGTCACTAACTCATTTTGATGACACAATTTTGGGGCAGAGTTCATTTAGCCATATTGTATTGAGTGTAACGAAAATGAGTCTTACACTGAGAGTTAAGTGGCCTTACTTTTAAGATGGTCAATAACCTTCGTACCACCATAGCTTATAATAAAACTTTAACAGATTCCAGAAATTGTCTGATGTCTCCTGAAATTCACATAAATGTTACATTGGATAGTTGGGACTTACCATGGGGTTTACTTCCATATCCGTTGGGTGCACCGCCATTTCTAACTCCATAACCTTGAGACGAAATACAGCGTTAAACATGACCCATGTGAAGCTGGTATTAGTGGTAAATGATGCATTATATAAGAGGTGTAGTGAGTCACCACTGGGTTTAGCTCCATATCCTTTGGGAACACCAGCACTGCCAGCTGCAGCTCCATAACCTCGGGGTCAAACACACAAATGTTTCATTGCAGTGAAGGTTGGAACCAGAAGGCTGCATTCTGCATCAGGTACATTTATAACACTATAACACTACACAGGATATCAGTCAGTTACCATTGGGTTTATTTCCATATCCACTGGGAACAGCTCCAGCTCCATAACCTGCGATCAAATAATAGCATTAGAGAAAGATCTGTATTATATCCAAACTGCTAATATTTTGTGTAAATTTTAAGGCATGTTCATGACTAGTACCTGGTTTGGGTCCCTTCGCACCTCCGCTGGGTTGTCCATACCCTATGACACATTCATAAAATGGAATAACTTTATTCTCTGACAGATATTTCATTAATATAAAATAGTGTCCGTCTGAAAAGAAATGGATTCAAATCATCAATGGTAGTCTTACCGTTGGGTTTGGCTCCATATCCATTTGGAATACTGCCATAACCTAATAATACATCAGAGTAAAGTGAGGTCAGGGGAGATATCGACAACTTCTTCTATGGTTATGTAACCTGGTGGAAGCAGTCAACCAAGGTCAACAGCTTCACTGTAACAAAACAGATCTGACTTAAATATGAAAACATGATTACGGCTTTTACGTCTGAAGACTATATATCAAACTGCAAACACAAACCATCACCCTAAAATGATCTATTTATATATATTAAGGGCCGGGCCATGTTGGGGGGAAAACAGAAAGTGCAGCGGACAACTTTGTGCCAGGATACTGCTTTAACTGTTTTTTAACATTTAGTACAGTGGTAGTCCCTGGAAAACCCTGATCTCCAATGTAACAGTGTTATATGTGAGTGTGAGTGTTACCTGGTTGTGCTGCCTTGGCTGCTCCTCCAGTGGGGTATCCATATCCTGGGAGGATCCACAAACGGAGCGATTCGTTATACAACCTCACACTGGAGCTTTGGTATAATTGAGTTTTTGTTGGCTCTTTTGTAAAGCTCCTCGTAACTGTGTTTTAAAGAGTGATATACAAACTACTACTACTAATAATAATATTGCATTCGTTGCATGAGGGCTCACCATTGGGCTTGGCTCCATTCCCATTTGGGGCTCTGGCTCCAGCATAACCTTTACATTTTGATTGAATTAGATGAATTAGGATGTCTTCAGCAGATAATATATACAAATATCTGCTGTATGTGATGTTTTGAACATTTTATGATTATAGTTTTACCATTGGGTTTTGCACCTTGTCCATTAGACACACCAGCTGCAGCACCATAGCCTGAAAAAACAAATGGCCAAGCTATAATAATCCACCAAAGCATTAATAAATCCCAGGCTTGACATACTGTATGTTCTGCATGTTGTTTAGAAGTCACAGTCTTTAAGTCTTTAAGTAATGAGCATATTTCAGGAGACTGTACCGTTTGGTTTAGCACCTTGTCCGGCTGCAGCACCGTAACCTACAGAATTTAATATAAAGTCTTTCATCAGCTACCATCAACTGAAAGTGTGACTCTTATTTTTATAAACATTACACACAAAACGTAAAACTTAAGATTTACTATTTCAAAACACATTCATAATGAATTATCAGACAAGTGCTATGTCCCAAATGACACGAGTAATACATGAATATTTAAATGAAGCTGACATACATTATTTGTTTTTCATGCAGCTATTATAAACGCTTGTGTTCAGCTGTTAAGAATCTGTGATAAGCCGGAGTTCCTGCAGAGTGTTATACAATAAATACAACACACTGTACTGCAAACATGAAACTGCTGTGTATTTACCATTGGGATTAGCTCCATATCCATTCTGCACACCAGCACCGGCACCATAACCTGCAGCACAATTACAGAGTTAAAGAGTGGTGGATAATATCTTGCAATGTGTTCTTCTTAAAAATAAATGTAATCAACAATATTGGTTTCATTAAACCATTTGCTTAAGTTTAGATAAAGGATTAGAAAAGTCATTCTTTGACAGAGCAGTGACGCTTTGACTAGATAGCTGAGTGTTTCTGACTCACGGTTGGTCGTACAAAAATAGAAAGTGTGAACAATATAGCTTACGAATATTTAATTTCCATGCACTTATAACCTGATAGCAACAGCAAAAATCATCTACCAACTGTACAAGAAATGAACACCAGACAGCATATGATGAAAAGTAGGGACACACTATTAAAACTGGAGACCTTTGGGTTCAGAAAATATTTATCTCATGAAATCAATAATTTTATTCTCTCTACCAGCACTTGAAGAAACCAGTGGAGATATATCGTTAGTTTTTCTCCCTGGAAACTGGATATACCATAACCTACATAACCTACATAACCTACATAACCTACATAACCTACATAACCTACATAACCTACATAACCTACATAACTGGAATAACAGATGTTGCCAAGCATCAAACGACTGAGGAAACAAACACAGAAGACAGGATGTGGTAATCTCCGTACCTTGCTGCTTCGGTCCCTTCATTCCTCCATTACCATATCCAGCAGACCCAAGACCCAAACCAAGACCGGCCCTTTGATAACCACCATTGTAGCCTTGTAAACAAGTAATGGACAAAAATACACACACACATAAGTAAACAGCATTTAGGATTTATTCATCCAAATTGCATCCATCAAATATTGACTACTCACCTCCCATGGGTTGAGCTCCGTAACCATCATAACCATTACTGCCATATGCTGGAAAGACAAAGACATTATTACCAATGTATTAGATGGTCATCCCAATATTATATATAAACGCCCTCGCTCACCCTTCCTCTGGTTCCTTGCAAGCTGAGGCACATCCAGACCTCTGGGGATTCCCATTCCAAGAGCTGAGATAGAAGCTTTGTGTTAAGGCAGTAGAAACCAAAGGCGAAAAGGCCATTTGTGTGGATATGAATGTTAGATCAATTACCTGCCCCATAAGGCGGTCGGCCATATCCTTTCATGGGTTTACCGCCTCCTGTTAAATACAGAGACATGCTCAAGTCACACAACTTCAACGTCTAACCAGTGAAAACTCCTCAGTCAAACAAACTTATTGTTAAAACTCATTAGGTTCATATCATACAGCACATTCCCACTTCAACCCTTTACGTCTCTCACCGTTTGGCCTTGCCCCGTTGCCACCTGATGGACCAGCTGAGGCTCCTTGACCTAAAAGACACAAAATAATTACTTACCTCCAAAGATGTGATAACTTCTGTATAAATCTGTTTAAATTAACTTTGTTTTTCAGTTCAGTTTTTCAGACATTACCATTGGTTTTAGCCCCGTTTCCATTAGGTACACCAGATACAGCACCATAACCTGGTGAACAGAGGAATGTATTTAAGAAATGACTGTTTCTACAACTGTGTGTGTGTGTGTGTGGGGGTGGGGGGTGGGGGGTGTCAAAACAATATGATCTACCATTGCCTTTAGTTCCTTGTCCATTTGATGGTCCAGCTTGAGCTCCGTCCCCTGTAATAAAAAATATGTTGTGTGTTAGTGTTATGTAGTTTGTGTGTGAGTGTGTGCGTGTGTGTGCACATTCATTATACACAACCAAACTGAATACAGGGGATCCAGTTGATACACTATTCACAGAACATTTAAAAACAACAATGTAGGAACTACCATACCATTGCCTTTTGTTCCGTGTCCACTGTGTGTAGCAGCTGGAGCACCGTTACCTGCCAACAGACATAACACTCAGAAAATGTTTTCATCATAATTCATCAGG
>OMOV01100888.1:3140-20549 GCA_900312565.1 Beryx splendens | reverse complement strand
CCGATTTACAAGCACACCCACATTTAGGATACATCTACTGTAGGTAATTTACATCATTGCTGACAAAATGATAACATTTTAACTGGCTGGATCCTGGATGAATGATGAACTTAAGCCAATGATTATTTTCAAATATTTCTAGGGAAGCAACATACTTGGGAGAATTGCCATGGAATGATGGCTCAAAAAATATTGCCAATGAATTGTCAAATCTGTGAAACAAATAGACCAAAATGTCAAAGTCACCAACATTTGGAAAACTCCTCCAAGATTTTGTACTTGGGATTATATACACGCTACCAGTCATAAGTTTTGACACACCACGTTTTTCTTTATTGTTATTGTTTTCCACATTTTAGAACAGTAGTAAAGACATCAAAACTGTGAAAGAACACAAATGGAACCATGCAGTGAGCAAAAAAGTGTTAAAAAAGTGTTCAACAAATCAAAACTGTCTTATATTTTAGATTCTTAAAAGTAGCCGCCCTTTACCTTGATGGAAAGACAAAGGCTTTGGAAAGAAATTCATACATAAGCATCAACTTCACTAGACATTTCAAGCATTTAAAGGCCAGTATAAGCATAGACTGGAATACAATCATACAGTAATACAGCTCAGGGAGGGATGGGCAACTATGTCCCATGGAGGGAATCTGGTTTTCATTCCATTCATTCATTCTAAAATAATAGTAAACTATGTTTAAATTATTTTAAAACGTAATATACAAAAAACACGAATCCATGAATGAAACCAATGAATCTTTAAAGTTTCCTTTACAAGTAATTGATCAAGTATAGCAAGTTGCGCGCGCAGCCGTCGCCATATTGCTAACTGTAGTTGGCTAGCAGCGTGCACACTGACAACGCTAGTGCACCCACTTCCTCAGCAAATTTAATTTGAATTGGATACTACTGCCTGGCATTGCTGCTTCCTCTGGACATGGCCAACCGAAATGTACAACAGGTGAACACGCACAGCACAAATTCTCCTCAGCCTGCGAGACGCGGTCCCGAGTCCCCAGCCATGGAGCAAAAAGGGCCGAACAAAGAAGGCCCGACGCCTCCTCCGCAGCAACCCGCCGCGGCTAGCCCAGCAGAAGCAGCCGGGGATGGAGGTGGGGAAGGCCCGGTGGAGATGACTCTGGACCTCACCAGTTTTCGGAGGCCGGGGGAGAAGACGTTCACCCAGCGCTGTCGCCTTTTCGTCGGTAATATCCCTACAGATATTTCGGATGAAGATTTCAAAAAGCTATTCGCTAAATACGGGAAGGTGAACGAGGTTTTCATCAACCGAGACCGAGGATTCGGTTTCATTCGTCTAGTAAGTTCAAGCTTCGCTGAAGTCGTTAAAATTGTGCCACTGCAACGAAGAATGTGTTGTTGTTTTTACCTGCCTGCTTTAATGAACTAAATGCATAGCGTGTGGGCATGTAATATTACACGGTCTTAATGAACGAAACTACTGTGTTAATAAGTGTTGACTGGGTGTAGACCTAGTTAGGAACTGACAAACAACCGACAACAAGCACAACCGGTAAGTTAGTTATTTGTGATGTGCTGTAGTGGTGACACTCCCATTGTTTAGCTTACTTCAAATTTCTTAACACAATGTTTTACTTGCTTACATTTATTGCAAGGACGTGGGGATGCTTTGGCAACAAAACATAGCCAGCAGGTTTTACACAGTGACTCTCAATTAAGTGTGATTGCAACAGTAATGAAATTTCACATATCTGATACTGCTCCAATTGTTCTAGTTGATGCATGAGACCAGCAGCATGTAATCAAATGTAGACTCCCATTGCCACTCGCCCAAACAAAGGCGCTTCTGTCAAATGCGATCCTATTGGGCCATTATGCAAGATGCTTTTTGGGTATTTCATTTTTTTTGGAGTTGTTGGAAATCCGGCAGTGTGAACGGGCTAAAGACAGGACATTTTGGGCTTACCAACGACTTCCGGCCAACCAGAACCAGAGAAGATTGTTTGCAAGCATGTTTGATTTTATCAGTCCAGTCCGATCGGGCTTGTGTAGTGTAAACCTGTCCAAGACTCACCAAGACATATCTGAGAGTGACCTGGGAAGAGCCAATGGGAGTTTATGTCAAGGGGACAGAGAAAGAATGAACTGGAAGAGATGTTGCTTTAACATCAACAACTCCCACACACACAGTTTACATCAGTAGCACTTGCTCCTCTCTTGATTGGTTACTATACAATTTCAGTTGGAGGAATAAATCTCCAGCATGTTACCATAAAATAGTAACATGCTGGGGTCTGTCCACATAAGTACAGTAGAGCTCAAGTGCAATAAATCTCACACAATTATTCATCAGTTATCCTTGTCATGTAACTTCAAAATACACTTGAAATATAAATGTAGACTAGTTTCTCTACCATGAAGCAAGATCAATCACACCTATTTTGTGATTGTGTTTACAGGGAGCTGCTCTGGATGGATAAGAAAATGTTTTTGGATGAGAGAATCTGGTAGTGCGTTGATTCCCTATTTTTGCTCAGTGTGAGCAGCTTTCACTAACCGTAGCTTTCACTGACCGCAGATATCCAAACAAAAGTATCAAGTGTCAGGATTGGTAATCCATTTGATAGTGCTTACTGGAGATTCAATCAGGAGCAAGTAAATGTCCAGGCAGGACTGGTTACTGAATGAGGTCATTGCACCACCTCTCTGCTGGGAGACAGAGGCATATCCATGAATATCAACTAAGTTGAGTTTTTGAATGTATTGCGGACGCTTGATGGTAGGGAGCATTGCAGAATAATTCTTTGACATGATTCCATGCATTTAGATTTTAATCAGGTCTGATGAGGTCCTGGTGGCATTTAATAGGCTAGTATACAGCATTATTGCCATGTGTTTTCCCACCAAACGCAGGCAGGACATGACTATGCTTAAAGTACCTGAATGTGCGTCTTTAACTTTGACCCTCTGTCTCCCAGGAAACACGCACATTGGCAGAGATTGCCAAAGCTGAGTTGGACGGGACTGTTTTGAAGAATCGACCAATCAGGATCCGCTTTGCTACACATGGCGCCGCACTCACAGTGCGCAACCTGTCGCCCGCAGTAACAAATGAGTTGCTTGAAGAGGTATGGTGGACAAGAGCGTAGAAATCACATTCTGATAGTATTTCAGATCATAGATTCAACTGGAATGGGATTATTTGCTTTTGTTTCCATTTTCAGTGTTGGTTTTATTAATTTGTTTTTTCCCCTATTGCCCGAGAGCCAAACTCAAAAGTCATTTAATGTCTTCTAGATTTCAGAGTCAACTTTGTACTCTCCATTTTTGCTTCTCATCTCTGCTGCCATGTAAAATTGAGTTCTGTGAAGTGATGTTTAATCTACAAACCACCTTCAATCTGCAGGCGTTTGTTCAGTTTGGGCCGGTGGAGCGGGCAGTCGTTGTGGTGGACGACCGTGGCCGGCCCACAGGGAGAGGCTTTGTGGAGTTTACGAACAAACCAGCTGCACGCAAAGCCCTGGAGCGCTGTGCTGAGGGAGCGCTGCTGCTCACCACGTAAGAGGCAGGGCGGGTGGGTGGAAAATAGAATGAGCACCCACACCGTGCTGTGTGTGGGTGCTCATTGCTGTGTGATTGTGTGAGTTGGCTTGTCCAATCTGAGGAGTGTTGAAAATTGGCGTTTGATCAGTGTTCCAACCATTCACTGAATTTTGCCAAGTAGTTTCACCATGTTGCTGCTCCCTTTTTAATGTTGGTGTCGTTAGCTGTCCAAACATTATACAGTTCAGCTGGCGTTAGTTGGCATCAACTGGAATAGTTCATCCCAAAATGAAAATTCTGTTATTTTCTCCTCATCCCCATGTCAGTCAAAACTTCATTGAATTTAATACAAAAACCAAACATGGAGCAAGTTCGTCCATCTCAGCCTTCTTCCAAACCACTGAAGTTAACAGGGCCATCTTTTTACAGAATGCATAAATCTCTCAAATTTCTTATGACAGCTCATGCAGCAAAATAATTTTGTTTTGTAGACAAACAATTGCACTGTGGTTCCAAAAGTCCAGAGGTTGGAAGACTATTTACAGCTCGCCAGCCTATAGTGGAAGTTTTGGAGGCAAGCACAGCAACAAGCATAGTGGAGAATTCTTGAATCATTTATTCTGATCTCAGTCAATGACTGCATTTACATACACAAAATATTCCGGTTTTTGCCCTAATTCCGAAAAAGACAATAGCCCTACTAAGATGTTTACATGGCTAATGAAAATTAATATTCCATTAATATTCCCATTTACATGCAGCCGTGCATACTCCGATTACTGTAACGCAAAACGTCCCCATGACGTACTGTACTTCCTACGCCTATGGAGGAATTTCCCTCGTTGCGATATTTGCGCATATCCAAAAACCTGTTGATATATCCAAGTCTTTCATAATGGTTAAAAGTGGGTGTGTCTCTCCTTCCGACCAGAAATGTGAGCTTTTCTTTTGGGCATGCATCTCTGGCTAGTTGGTTTGTTTACAACGCACATACTGTAGCCGACTGTAAACAGGCGAGTGGCTGTGTGTCGCAAACTGCGGTAAAAACCCCAATTCAGACGCATATTCCGAATGTGCTGTATACATGTCCAAAGAATGCCCCTAAAACCCAAATAATATCGGCATATCCCACATGTCTTAATCAGAAAATGCTACATTCGGAAAAAGGTCTAATTCGGAATATCCAAACGGAATATGCTGTTTACATGACCTGTATCAAATTCAGAATATTGTCATATTCAGAATAATAGTGGAATATTAGTGTGCATGCAAACACACTCAGTGACATTTGCCTTTCGTAGATGTTGCTGCAGGAGCCTATTTCTCTCTCTTCATAATAGTGTTTGTAACTCTGAGTGTTGTCCTCCCTTCCCTCAGCACCCCTCGTCCCGCCATTGTGGAGCCCACAGAGCAGCTTGATGAGGAGGATGGACTGCCGGAGAAAATGCTGCAGAAAACTCCACAGTACCACAAGTGAGTAAAGTGCCACTTCATAGACATCATAAGATATATAGACATACATAGAATGTTTATGCTTGCCGGTCTTGCCTCATCAAATGCGACATCATGAAATATGCTGTAGGGATGGGTGATAACGTACATTCTCCTGTCAATCAACTGTCATCATGTATATCACCGATTCCCAATATATTTGTCCATGTCATTATTAAAATACTTGATTTATAATGAAGATTGACCAAGTGTTGTCCAAATCATAGAAAACACTTATATCCATGGGCGCAGGAAGCATTGAAAATGTGGGTGGGACAATCTAACGGGGGGGTAGATGTCATTTCCTGTATTCTGGTGCCTTTTAACAGGTGGTTTGATACTTTTATCTGGCTATACTAGCATGAGAAAAATTATGGGTACGTTTCGTAATTTCATCCAGAGGAAGTGGTTAACCCCAGCTCACATATTTGAAGATATTAAAAAGCTAAAAGTACAGAAATTGATTCAATTGATTCTGTGATTGATTCCCGTTGGATTGTCCCATCACTCACCTCAGCAATGGAACTCTCTCCACTGTCCCTGCGTTCTGCCCCTGCCTCTGACTCACTCTCAAGCGCCAAGATGTCAAGAGAGGTGGTGGAGTGATAATTATTTATTGAGCAGTATATATTCTTTCCCGTTGACAATTATAACAAGTCATACTGAATGTAAATACAACTGACTCTGAAGTACCAGGCTGTGACATTGAAAATTTAGAGTACCCAAAGTCCCAAGCAGTAGGCCAAAAATTGCTCCTCAAAAAGTAGAATATTAGTCAACTAGCACGTAAGTGTAAAATAAATAATAGGGAGCGCGACACAGACTGACTTACTGTTACTTGTTGTCATTGTCTATGTAATGTGCACAGTAAATAAGTAGTTAAAATTGGTTAACATCTAGCTAACGGTGCACGTGACTGAATACTCCAGAGTTGACAACTATCTACTGGGGAAGGGCGATTCCTAATTTCGTTCACACATCGTTCTCTTCATATTATGCGCAAGCGAACCTATGCACGTGAGCTGAGCTCTCTTTTCAGAGCTAATTGTCTTGAATGACAGAAATCAACGCCGCGTTCATGACAACTGCAAACAATTTTGTGACCCAGTTTATACATGAGCCAGGCTTTTATTTGTCAAAACGGGGAGCCCTTGGCCATTACAGGGGACTCGGCTGTTAGTTAGCTGAAGTTAACTGATTACTACCAGTGATGACTTACTTTTCTCTTCTTTGAAAAAAACCTCCGTATGCCCATGTTGTCTGGGGGAGCAAACATCAAACCAAGAGATTGTCAGCCAAAAAATAGACCAGTCTACTCTACAGTAACAATCAATGAAACTAGCTTCTCTCCTCATCTTTTCGCTATTTTGCCAACGTTAGTAGTAGTAGGCATCCGTCCGTCAGTGCTGAAGATGGATTGCGCCTGAAGGGTCGTCAGTTTTTGTTGCAGAGGCGATTGTGGCTGTGCAGCCCCACTCTGGAGTGGCAGTCTCTTCTGCAGTTGTCGCAGACGAATGGAGAGGGGCCTGGCACAGGATTGGGGGCTGCTGATCACAGTTTCCTCTTCTGTCTCTCCTTCTGCAGTAAGGAGGTGCGCCTCTCCTCAGCACGGCGAGTTCCTGCAGCGACAGTCTGTCTCCAAACTAGGGATGTCCTGATAACGTTTTTTGCCGCTGATCATCTATGAGCCATATTGGCCAGGCCGATATTTTTTTTTTGTTTTTTGTTATAGCAGCTGGTATAGCAGTATTATAGGTCTAACGGTTTCCATTTTACATACATTTCATCCGTCAAATTGAGTCCTGGTTAAAAGTATCCACATTTTCTTTTTTTCTCCCTCAATATTTACTTGATCATTATGTAAACAAAACCATGTGTGTGCGTTCTAGGTAGCGCAACATGATTTAGTGAGATAACCGGAGCACAAGACTCAGACTGTTGCCTGTGTTGTTGAGTTGAGTTAAATAAATGGAGACACCCTCCGAAGATATCTGTTTCAGTCTTGCTAGTTCAAGGCTCAATCAATGCAACTAGCTAACGTTTAACTTCCAGAATCGTTGTTTACATTGCTGTCGCACTCTGATGTTATCACAAGGATAAGACGAGTAAAGACTTATAAAACAAACATGTCTGTCTGCCGTTAGTTCGCTAGCGGGCTAAGCGAGCTAACCACACGATCCTTGTCCTGAAACACAGCAGATATCTCATGTTGAGGTGAAGCCGTGTTTTAATGCTAACTGTAGCTTGTCACCTTAACTTACAGCACAGTGTGTAAGCCGCTGCCTCATTAATGACAGCTGTTTGGTAGCTAATGCTAGCAAGCCATTGTAAATTCATGTTAAGAGCTAACATTAGCTAGCCTCAGTGAACAAGCGCAGCTCCGGTCCGACACTCACCAAACTCCGCTGTAACATTCGGCGTGGAGAAGTTGCTAGTTGCTTCTCCCACGAGGTATTTTATCCTGGCATACATTTCAGATGGCATGTGTTGCATCTGTCTCACACACTTTGTAATAGTTCCAGACCGCCAACATGTTTTAAGTTAGCATGCGACAATGACGCCAACTCCACTGAGAAATGGCTCACGTATTTTGCGTCATCGATCAGTTTTTGCAATCGGTGACTATAAAGCATTATCGTAATTCTCCGATCTCATATTTATACTGAATATCGGCTTCCGATCGGATTCCGATTGCTGGCCGATCGATCACGGCGTCCCTACTCCAAACGCTGCAGTCATTTGCGGCTTCCTCCCAGTTATTGGGGTTGATGCCTGCCTGCTTCATGTCACGTTTACAGACATCCTTGAAGCGCAGGCACGGGCGACCAGCAGGCCTGGAGCCTGTCGACAGCTTACCGTACAGGATGGCTCTGGGGAGCCAACTGGGGTCCATCCTGTGGACATGGTCAAGCCAGCTGAGGCAACGCTGACTCAGTGTGGCAAACATGCTAGTGGAGTGAGCACGTTCCAGGACTTCCGTGTTGGGTACTTTCTCCTGCCACGTGGTGCCCAGGATGCGGCGAAGGCATTGCAGGTGGAAGCTGTTCAGCCGTTTTTCTTGTCTGGTGTAGGGGGTCCAGGCATCACTGCCGTACAGCAGGGTGCTGATGACGCAGGCTTGGTAGACCTGGAGTTTTTGCGCACAGTTAAGTTCTCGTTGGACCACACTCTCTTTGATAGCTTGGCCATCACTGCGGCGGCCCTCGCAAGACGAGTGCTCAGTTCCGCATCCCAAGTGACAGGTCACTGGAGACTGTGGACCCGAGGTATGTGAAGGTGTTAAGACAGTCAAGAGTCTTGTTGTCGATGGAGATGGAGGGTGGGGTTTCGACTTCTTGGCCCATGACATTGGTCTTCTTAATGCTAATGGTGAGGTGGTGCTAACATTAATCTTAACATTGGCTAGCGTTAACGCTTCTTAACAGTTAGCTGACAGAACAGCGAGGCTGCTGTCAGTCAGTATAGAGAGACTAACAAAAACAAGAAGGCTATAAGCAACAGATGAACAAAATACAAACATTTAGTTAATGCCAAGCTTTGATTTTCGGTAAGTTAACAGTTTCCTGAACATTTTGTGTTGACAGTGTGTGACCCACCTTAACTCCATCTGGCATCCAGGCATCAATGACTAGCCAACGTTAGCGGCACGCTCGTGTGTATGTGTGTGCGTGCTATGTGAGAATCTGCCTGGGTGCACGATAGCAGTGAAAACGTGGTATGGAATTTCATTGATTTGGGCATTCTCTCAATAAGCAAGTGGAATGGATTTGATCATGAAGCACTGACACAGCGCTCTGAAAAGAGCGCCGAGGGGATGGACCCCGATGCACTGATTTTCAGCATAGTAAAAACATGGTAAAAGTGGGGGGGGGGTCTAAACTAATAATTTAGGGGTGGGACAAAATATCGATACTGGAATATATCGTTATACTTCCTCTTGAGATACGTTATCGATACACTGGCGCCAAATATCGATACTTATATTTTTATTTACATAAAACAAGTTGGTGAGCACTGAAATGTGTCCAGGTTTACATAAGACAAGTTGATTATGCTTGTTAAGCACTGAAATGTGTATTTTTTGCATTCATTTATTTATTTTTTTACTTTTCTGCAAACTCGTTCTGCAAACTCATTTGCACAGATTGAAAAGATTTCAGTGAGGCATAGTTGTATCCTTCCTTTAAATATTTTAACTCCAGAACTGCTCTGCTTTCTGGCAGGTCGGCTTTTTGCCAGTTTATGGCTATTTTACATTGGAATGATGGCACACATGGACAAGTTGCAGTCAGAGTGTGTGTGTGTGTGTGTGTGTGTGTTAAAGAGGGACTAAGCTTAGACTCTATGCACTTTCTTGTACATTGTTGCATCTCAGTTGTCAAATTCTGTGAAACTTGACACCACAATGCAGTGAATAAATACATAATTCCTGCTTTTTTTGCCTTTTAAGGGTATTTTTTCTTCTTCAGTTACACAGATATCCTGATGTATCGTAGATTAATTGTCTTGCAATGTATCGAGTATTGCAGAATCGCTGTATCTTGATACCATCGTTATCGTGGGCAACGTATCGTGATAGTATCGTCCCACCCCTAGCTGCGATGCCCATGCTTATTTCCCAAGATGCTCACAACTGTCAGGCATGAAACTAGCTAGTTTTCACTTGTTTTGTGTGTAGTTTTGAGAAAATGATTTTAAATTTAAAAAATTTAGAGACATAAATTACTTGCTGTTTCAGAAAGGTATTAGTGAAGCCACACAACAAATCCAGGTCATCCTGAATGCATAAATCCTATGTTGTTTTTTCCAGGGAGCGAGAGCAGTCACCACGTTTTGCCCAGCCGGGGACCTTTGAGTTTGAGTACTCGTCCCGCTGGAAAGCTCTGGATGAGATGGAGAAACAGCAGAGAGAGCAGGTGGACAGGAACATCAAAGAGGCCAAGGAGAAACTGGAGGCTGAGATGGAGGCGGCCAAACATGAACACCAACTCATGTTAATGAGACAAGGTAGAGCCATGCCTGGGTTAGGGTTCAGTGTTCCCCCACAGGCAGTTTGGCACTTCCAACCTGTGTGTGTGTGTGTGTGTGTGGAGCGGGGCATACTTTGAAATAGTTGTTGTCTCTCTAATCAAATTATGATGGACGTGACTGCTCATCGTGTGTTCAGTAGTTGTTTTAATGAATTATCAGTTGTGTGTATTTTTTTATCCAAGTAGGCTGTATTTTGGCTGCATTTTGTTGACATTTAATTTACTGAACTCAGTATCTCACCTTAAATCGGGCACTACCCTCAATTGAGGCTAACGTTTCTCATTCTGTAAGCATATGGGGAAAGCATTGGCTAACTTCCCACTGCAATGTTAGCTGTCTGAATATATACATACCAGCATACATACCAGTATGGGTGCCTGACGGCGTTAAATCTTTGTTTTTTGAGAGCTACGACCAGAATCATCATCATCATGAATTCCAGCTTAGTGCATCCCAGCACCTTAAATAGATATAAAACAAATTTAGCTGGGCAGCTGTTATTTACTTTGATGGGCTGCCCAAATATAGGCTAATAAATGAATCTCAGTTTTTTATTTTTCTTAATTTCTCCGTCTCTCCTCGCTTCTCCCAGATCTGATGAGGCGTCAGGAGGAGCTGAGGAGACTGGAGGAGCTTCGCAACCAGGAGCTGCAGAAACGCAAGCAGATGGAGATGAGGTGTGTGTCCTGTCCTTGGTTAGACGATTATGACAGAATGAGGGAGCAGCGCTGCTGTTAGTCCGCTATTAGCTTGAAACTGAAATTATCCTCCCAAAGTGACATTTTGGAGCCGTGTCATGTGAACAGCAGGCAAGTTGTAGTGGCTTGTTTAATTTTCTTATTCTAAGTAGTGAAGCACACAAAGGTTTCATTATCATTTTATCAAACCGTTTTGTCATTGTCATGTAGTTGCAGAGTTGTCAAGTGATTGGCGTTTAAGATAGAATTCAAGCCATTTCATTTCCTGCTTCTGTCTCTGTAGGCATGAGGAGGAGAGGAGGAGGAGGAGAGAGGAGGAGATGATAAGACACAGAGAACAGGAGGACATGAGACGCCAGCCTGATGGCTTCAAACCAAACTATATGGACAGCGTGAGTACTGCTGGAATACATGCACACAGACACACACACACAAAGGCTGGTGAGTTATACTCACACAGAAAAGGTGCTTCTTGTTTTCATTTTGTCTATGATTAAAACACATACCTATAATTAAAGCACTTAAGATGAGGGGTGGTCGTAACTTGATACCATACACATACCTTTTACTCTGCTGTGGGCATCACCCTAGCACGCACACAATTTTTGAATTCACACATACAAATCACTTGAAGCACATTACTTTACCTGGATGCACCAGGGATTTGTCCTGGTAAATTTGTACCACATTTAGAGCCAAATGGGCCTTGACCAGTGGCTGATATTGCAGTATGTAGCAGTATCTTCTGCATGTTCACACTACCATCACCATTCACTCGATGGTCTGACAGTTTCCTATTACAAGAGTTGCTCTGTTTTTCAGTCAGTCAGATTGGGTTTAGTCAGGACATTCTTCTTGTTTGAGCTCAGCAGACTTCTTATTGGATAATTTGGCTACATGTAAACCTTGCCACTGTGCATTAATCGTATTTCCTAGACAATATATTTGGGGGGGAAAGGGATTTTTACCCTGCAGTAGGGCTGAACAATTAATCAAAATTTTATCAAAATCGCAGTATGGCCTACTGCAATTTTCAAATCACAGGAGGGGCAATATTTGTCAAAGGCGAAGTGTGTGTCAAAATACCATTTTTAATTAAATGTTGTCATGCTGCAGAGATGTCCTGGCCTACACAGCATATTCTACAGTCTTAAGATAACATCTTTGTTGGGTACAGACCCTGGGAAAATCACACCATAATCATTTTAATGTTTTTCACTGAAAATGAGAATGATGATGTAAAAATTATCATTCCCTCTAATATCACAAATCATATCACAATTGCAATACCAGTCAAAACAATCGTAATTACATATTTTTTCTAAATCATTCAGCCCTACCCTGTAGTACCACAGGAATGGTCTGCCCTGCAGTTAATATACCATTCACAGAGCAAGTTGTTTGTTGCTTCATCCAGAAGCCTTTTATTTTTATGAGAGTTAAGCTTTACGCCATAAAAAGCATTTTCATATTAAGTAGGACTGAACAATTAATCGAAATATTATTGAAATCGCAGTATGGCCAAGTGCAATATCCAAAACGCAGGAGTTGCAGTTTTTGGATAAAGGTAAAATGTGTCACCACATACCATTAAATGAAGCATTGTGGTGCTACAGAGACGCCCCGGTCTACAAATCATATTCTCCAGACGTATGGGAACATGCTTGTTTGGTACAGACTCCAGCAACTATCACATCATCATCATTTTTATATTTTTTTTCAGTGAAAATGAAATACAAAAAATTATCACTCCCACTAAAATCGTGACTAATATCACAATCGCAGTATCTGTCAAAATAATCGCAATATGATTTTTATTTTTATTTTTTGCATATCGTTCAGCCCTAATATTAAGGATCTGATTCAGTTTATCCCAAGTATTTTCTCTCTTCTATACCAACTCTGTTCTTTCTGTTGTTTTGTCTTGACAGTCCTGTATCCTATTAGTACAGCGTCTCACCTATGTTCAGAATTCTGCTTTTTGAGAAAGTTACAATTTGGAATACTTTATAAAACGTTTTAGTTCTGGGAGTGATGGGTGAGATGTTTTTTGTGAGGTTGTCGAGGCACTTTCTGAATGGGGTTTAGTTGCCTTGATAATCATATAACATAATGCACGGAGGGCAATAACAGCTGCATCTACAAACATAATAAAAACATTATGGAATTTTCTTTTGCTGTGGTAGACAACAATATTCTATTAATTTATGCTGTTTTGGCTTTTTAGTAGCCATAGGCATAGTTTCATAACTTTAGTGCTAGGGCTGATTCATGTGGTTCTTTTGTAGCCACCAACCGAATCACACTAATACTAATGAGCACTAAAATGTTCGAAAATTCAGTGCCAGCATTTGATTTTTTTTCTTGTTTTTTTTAGATCTGGTATCATTCTATTGTCACACTCCTTACAGCTAGTTGCTATTCTATGTTTGCATTCAGCTTTACTTGTGATTGGCAAAGCAACAGTGTGCTGTGCATTTAAATGTATTCATACACTCAAACACTGCCAGTGATGGCCACACAAGTACGCATGACATCTGCTCTCTTGTTTGTATAAACTTTCTTCAGATAGTATTGACATTATTAGGTTGCCTCAATTATATTAATGCCAGATTAGTTTACTTGCCTTGTTTCACTTTGTTTTAGCACAGTCTTCTTGTCGAAGAAACGTTAACCAAGGCAACATGATCATTATGACTGAAGACAAATGCCATCTACTGTTCCTCTTACTGAAACAAGCTGCCTCCACTCTCTGATCACATTTACCTCTGGCAGCTAAAGCTGTGAGGACCCAGCCGAGCCAGGAAGTAGCCAAGCAGTGGGAGACCATTATATGTCATTATATGTATGACCAAGTATGTCTCACCAAGATGCTTTATTTGAAAAAAGGAAAACATGGATTGAACTGCTTTTGTTTACAGAAAGTTTGGAAAGCTGATTTATTTTTTTTGATATTAATACTCAAAATCTCCAAGCAGTACCCAGCCCTACTTATTACCTACACTTAATACCATGCCAGCAGTCACTTCTCTATTAAAGTAATAACCTGTGATATTTTCATATAGGTAGATGTCCCTTTACTGTGCTCTAACATTAATTGATATCCTATTATAAAATGAAGAAAACTCTGTCCGTCTGTCTGTATCCGTTTTGCTCCTCGACGGGTTGGCCAATCAATCTGAAACTACACATGGGCATTGAGCATTGGCATGGGCAGGGACTGATGACACTGATTTTCCCAAATTTAAGCTGTTTATGAGCATTTTTGGCAAGTCTGCGCGGAGTTGTGGCACGCACATCCCCGGAAGTCTGCACGTAGTTGTGGCGTGCGAATCCCCGGGTATGGACAATAGTTATTTAACCTATACCCAGTTCATGAATGCTTTTGGATTTGCTGTTCTAAACCCTGAGTTTGGTAGCTCTTTCTTGGGAAAAATCCTCTGCCACACAGGAAGTAATGTGTTTTCCGTTTCCGGCAGCAGCAACAGTGATTTGTTTTGAAATAAGTTGAAGAAGAACTGGGTAGCATAAGCAGCTGTATCCACCATGGCTGAACAGACAAAGAAAAAGCGCCACATACAGAAACACAAACTGCATCAACTGAAAATCCAAGGGAAAACAAGAGAACAACAAAGGCCAAAAGTGAAGTGAAATTCAGCGTTGCCTTTCAAAGGTGAAAGATGAAAAGCTCTCCAAGATGAGAAGTGATGTGGAGGAGCGATGCAGATATGTCTCTCTTTCTTTTGGGGTGGTGGGTCTCACTATCGTTTATGGGCTACAGTCTACATTGAGTAATTTCATTATGTTGGGCCAGTGCCGACATTGAGTTGAACACGTTTGAGATACATACTGTATGTAGTGTAGAGATTACTGTCTTTGTAGACATGGCTACTCTTATGCCCAAGTCGACACCAGAAGTAACTCAGTGTTTTTTTTAGTCGTCTGTCTGTCAGAACGGAAGCCCTGTCATTTTAAATCAAGCTGCTCCTGTTTCATAGACTTTTAAACCATTTAAATACCAGTATTTTAGGTGTATTTTCTCTATTAACCAGACAATAGCTGAGTATGATCCAATCTCTTCATGGTCATCCCTGAAAAAGGGGGGAAAACCATTTCCATATTGCTTTTGTTTCAGTTAACATGGACCAACGAGTGAACGATCCTATTTATTTTTTTAATATCTATTTTAACATTACTTCCTCCGGTAGCTTTTACAATTTCATTTTTCCTATGCAGAGCTTACTATTAAAAAAAAATCACTGAAATGATGATTCCCAAAAGTCAAGACATAATAACTTGTAGGTTATGCTGCTCTTATCAGAGAGCTGTTGTGTTTGTTGCATCAGGGGAAAGTTTGTCTTCTTCCTTGCCTTCAAGTTAGATTAAGTATTGAACAACTTTACTGTTCATAGTTTATAGCCTACACATATCAATATTAGATTTGTATTTGTACCAAATAGGCATATTTACCCCGAACAGTGATATAAATTTCTGCTGGCTTTCTATCATTTTCAACAGGTTAATGTTGGGTACTTACAACAGAATCTCAGTGATTCCATAATTGGCTCACATAGCTCAGTCTTTGTAATTGCAGCGGTTCATCTACAACTATTTTGTTGTTGAATATATATATCAACTGTGCCGCAAACTCTTGTTTATCATGACAAGTGTTATTGTGGCCTTCCAATATCGTGCTGAATAATAGTACTGTATCGCCCAAGCCTAGTTATTGGTAAACTTTAATTTCTCATATCAAAATGATATTGTAGTAGCATAAAAGATTAATATCATGGCACATTTCGTTAACAGATTTGGGCGAAGTGGTTTGCTGGATAAGTTTAACAAAAAAATAAAAGCATGAAGTTCTTGATGTGTCTTAACTTGCAGAATGAGTTAGCCACTCAGTGTCTTGATCCTGTCCAAGTATTTGGAAGGGTAAAGGCACATTGATGCCTAGTCTCTAATCCCATGTGTGCATGTCAGTAGATGTTGGTGTGAGATATGTTGTTGATGTATATGTAATAACTTTTCTCCTCTATTCTTCTACTGTGTTGAGAGGTCCTGCTGGAGTCTGCATCTTGCACAATACTTACAGAGGGATACACACCTAGGACCTAGAGTTTAAATTCATATCTTTTGTGTACACACACACACACACACCCTATTCACAATTCAAATAGATGAAGAGCACAAAAAGAAAACTATACATAGAATGAGAAGTGTGTGTTCTTATGTTGTGAATTGAAATCATCTATTGTTTTCCACTGTACATCAGTTTTACTGAATGTATAAATAACATCAGTGTGCGTCATGTTTTGTTTTAATTTAATCACTAGCCACCTTTTATAATGGCATATATTCAAACAGACACTGAGTGTTGTGTTGTAATGGAAGCAATCTGGTGCACAGTGGTAATAGTAAAGCACATTGACTGAAAATTGTGCCAATCTTCCCTCTCTAGACGTGCATTTGAATTCTTGAATTCAAACTGTTCAACTTAAAGAGAAACTAAACACCAAACCCAAATCTATGTAAAGCCTAACATCTAATGGTAAAAAGCATGCTTCACCACCTGTACTCTATAGAAGGTGACATCACCTGGCACCAAAGATCGGCCAATAGCAGATGGCAGTTTCAGTAGCATGCTTTTTACCATTAGATGTCATGCTTTACGCAGATACTGGATTGGTGTTAAGTTACTCTTTAAAAGCAAATCTATTTAACTAATGCAATGTTTTTGATTGGAGCTCAGGACTTGCTGACAACATCTCCCCATTAATCCTCCCTCTATAAAACCTTGTGGTTGAGTTTTAGAATACTTGAGTTATGTTTGGTGTCTGATGACTTTACATTTGAATTGACTTGATAAAGAGCGAGAAATTTTAAGTGTATTTCTTCTAGAATAAGTAACTTTTAGCCTTTTTAATGTCTTATGTGATCTATCAAGTTTCTCATTGTTATCCACCAATTAAAGTAAAGTATACTTTTTCTAGCACTTAAAAATGTGTGTAGTTTAAAGTATATTTATGATAAGATTTTTGTTTGTTCAGTTATTTTGTTCATTTGCCCATGAAAAAGTGGGTTTGTGTGTGTGTGTGCGCGCATATGTGTGTGTGTGTGTGTGTGTGTGTGTGTGTGTGTTTGTGCCTGGTTTCTGTGGTGTGATTTATGTGCTTTGGTTTACCACTGATAAGAATTGGCAGGTATCTGAATGAAAACAGTATATTTTAACATTTCAGTTAGTTAACTACAGTTTGTGTTTCAACATTTCCTGTAATGTGGATGTGTACACATAAATTGTAGAAGTAATATCTTTTTGAGTAGCAGAATTACTTTGAAAGATTGGACAAAAGTGACAAAGGCATTGTCTATTGTACTATTGTAAGGAAGTCACTGATTGCTATTGCCTGCTGAAAATGCATAACGCTCTATTCTCTACAGGGACAGACTCTTGCTGCTTCCCCAACCCTTCAATCACCCACCATCATACTATAAAGCGAGGAATCTCTGTCTGTCTGTCTGCCGCTCTGTGTCTGAGTGCAGCGGGACTTTTTGATATACACACCGTCACATCACAGCGGGGCTTCAGTGTTCTGACTGGCTGAGCAGGACAAAGGCACGCGCCCCGCTTAGTTAAACTGCCCGAGAACGAAGAACGAGCACA